>JASGAU010342360.1:0-37500 GCA_030220045.1 Australoheros facetus
AGGACAAATTGTTGGTGCACGTCTTGCTGGCGCATCTGTGACCAAGACAGCAAGTCTTTGTGATGTATCAAGAGCCACAGTATCCAGAGTAATGTCAGCACACCACCTCAACTCTCCTGTTTCCACCAAAAACTGTCCGTCGGGAGCTCCACAGGGTCAAAAATCTGGTCTAAAACCAGGTGTTTCAGTTTCATTGTCCAACCCCTGTACATAGTAATTATAAATTTGTCTTTTAAGATTTTATAATCTTTACATATTGATGTATTTCTCGTTAGCTGGCAGCACTTTTCTTCTGCCGAAGTTTGAGCTTCTCGTCACGGTACTGCTGAAGGTTATAAAAGAAATGTATTTAATAATATTAATTTTTTCAAGCGCTTATTTGCAAAAATCGGTACGTTTAGCCTTTAAATGTGAAAATGGATATCAAGAAAGAAGAAAAGCATCCTCTTGCGCCCTCTAGTGGTAAAACCTCATTCTAAGACAGTGGTTCTCAAATCCAGGCCTCGTGGCCCGGTGTCCTGCAGGTTGTAGATGTGTCCCTGATCCAACACACCTGAATTACCTCCTCAGTATGCAGTAGTGATGAGAAAATGAAGCACTGAACCACTTGAGCCAAATGGTTCGAAACGTGTGTGCCTCAAACAATGCAAAGATGCTCCAGATCATTGAGGTGTGTGAGTGGTGCGTGCAGGTGTGTAATTGAAAGCATTGCACTTTTCCAGGAGAGGGCGCTATAATTGAAGTTTCGAGTAATGAACCTATTTTCGAACCATTTGGCTCAAGTGGTTCAGTGCTTCGCAAAAGCTTCATTTTCTGATCACTACTCCAGAGTCCTGCTAATGACTTCTATATTTGACTCAGGTGTGTTGAAGCAGAGACACATCTAAAACGTGCAGGACACCGGGCCACGAGGATTTGAGAACCACTGTTTTAAGATAAGATAAAACTTTAATGATCCCACGAAAAAATTGGGGAAATTGGCGTATTACAGCAGCTCAAGGAGAGAAGAAGTATAAAATAAAATAAAACCTGTCTCTAAGTGTTAACCCTGCGACAGATTGGCGACATGTCTAGGGTTTACCCTGCCTCTCTCCCTGTCACACCTGGGTTAGGCTCCAGCAGCGCCCTCACACCCTAAACAGGATAAGCGGAAGAGAATGGATGTGTGGGTGGATGCGATGGATGGATGAATGGCGCACCCCCTCAGCCTGCTTTGCTGTAATGTTTCGCTTCTGACACAAGATGTGGACTCGTCGACAGAAAGTCAGGCGCAGCAGTGGAGCTGGTGTTGGTGCGTGGGTGTGTGAACGGGTGAGATACTGTATGCCCCGCCCACTGCCAAGCCCAGGTCAGAAGTCTGAAGTTGTGAATGAAATCTTCAGTGTGCCTTCGTGCGCCCTGCTGACCTGATTAAAGGACCGCAGGTGTGTGAAGAGAATGAAACATTTAATCAGTTTCATTAATTATAGCGAAAGAAACACTTTTGTCCTGTGGTGATGTTTCATCGTCTTTTCGTGGTTGCTGGCCTGCTGTCGTCTTACACAGGTAAGAAAGAGCGCCGCATTGCTATAACTTGCAAGCAAGTCCTGCTTGCAACGGCGGCGGTGTGGTCCCACTAATAACAGTTATTTAAAGGGGAAGGGGGCTTAACGAGGGCTAAAGAGCATCAGGCAGTTTCATGAAAGGCGAATGAAAAGGTCAGTTAACTGCAAAGTTTTGATAGCAAAGTAGATTATTGCTGTTATCAGAATAAATATCAGAGAAGACAACAGATAAAAATAAACTGCATGTTTTTCTGGGTTGTTTTAAAAATTCTTATGTGTATGTCAGCAAGTCTTTATTATAGATAGAAATATAGATACTTTATTGATCCTGCAGGGAAATAATTGTTACAGCAGCAAGAAAAATAATCTACAATAAATAAACAACAAAGTGAGAGTAGAAATGCCACAAGCACCGAGCACAAAGCTTTCATACAGTTTACTATTCAACAGTGATGACAAACTAAAAAAAATAAAATATATAAATGTAGGTAAAAAGAGTAATAGTAAGACTGACATTGAGCAAATTGCATTAATAAATCATCTGTACACTAGAAGTCTGAAAGACGCTCTTAAGAAGATATAATACAGAAACGTGTTTTTGTGGCTGTGAGCATAACATAATTTAATGAGGCAACTCAGTCTAATGATTGTCTGTCAGCAGGTCCTGTCAGTGCAAACAATACTGCTATTGTTTGTCTTCCTACTACTATCACTACCACAAGAAAGTGCTTACATAAACTATTTTG
Source organism: Australoheros facetus (assembly GCA_030220045.1). Classification (NCBI taxonomy): domain Eukaryota; kingdom Metazoa; phylum Chordata; class Actinopteri; order Cichliformes; family Cichlidae; genus Australoheros; species Australoheros facetus. Next base: position 2,291 of record JASGAU010342360.1, read on the forward strand.
CCTGCTAATGCTATCTTTATAAATTGTGCCGAACCGGTTTGATGGAAAACAAACATTTCGAGTCCTTAGTTCTAGATTTAAATCTGATAAGACCTTTAATCATAAACTATATAAACATATATACAAAAGCAGTAGGGTTCGGTCAATTTGGATTTAATATTCATTTATTCTGTATTATTTATTCTCTGTTAGGGCAGTAAGATTACAGCAAAAATAATTATAATCACAGCGCTTTGGCCAGTGCTGAGATTATGATTATTTAAAATGATTACTCACAAAGTTTGGAGGAAAATTGTGCTTTTAGTGTATTTAAAAATAAATGTAAATTAATCCCAAATTAATGTGAAAATGCATTGGAAAGAAAGCCATAAAAGCAAAAAAATAAAATAAAAAATGAAATTTGAAGTTAACCATACGTGTGGCAGCCTGGTAGAGTGTGAATTCTGACCTTTAGTTGGGGGACTGAAGGACAAAAACAAAAAGCACGACCACAACTGTGACACACAAAGAGATGCAAAAAAATGTATTTTAATCATTTTGTTTATGGCCGAAGGCCAAAATTGAGAATGAAATGAAATAAGAAAAGCAAAGACTAACTGCGCACACACACACACACACACACACACACACACACACACACACACACACACACACACACAGTGGAAAAAGTGCACCTGCAATTCAACCTTTGTTTTCAGGCCGTCATTTCAAGCATATTAAAACCACTGTGCAAACCTCGTCACATGTGCTGCTATTCAACATTAATAATAAAGGATCATTAATCAAATACGCTGCATTTTCAGTGACCTGTGAAAATCCCCACAGAAACACAAAGCATGTCAAGAGTTGACACTTAATTGTATGAGGAAATATTCTGGTGACAAAGCCTCGCAAGCATTTGCGTCATAGGAAAACACAGCTGTGATGTTTTGCAGATAACACCATAAAGGAGTCATTAAACATTAATGTAGCTGATTATGGAAACTTGTCCTTGAAGAAACGAGTCTTCTTGCCGGTCCTGCAGTTTTCTTCTGTCAGGCTCTTGTTTGGGAAATCATTTTGAAAAATTATCTAAATTACCTTTAATTTCAGTGGCCATAGAGATACAAATTCTGACATTTGTGAGGTCAGACGCTGATGTTGGGTGAGAAGGCCTGGCTGCTCGGATTTATCCCAAAGGTGTTCTGTCAGGTTGAGGTCAGGACTCTGTGCAGGCCACTCAAGTTCTTCCACACCAAACTCACTCATCCATGTCTATATGGACACGGATCAGGACAACCCAGACTCATCCATTGGATTACCAAACGGAAAAGCGTGATTGGTGCATTGCGCTTGGTGATCTAAGGCGGTCTGTAGTGATCAACTCTGCAGAAAGTTGGTGACCTCTTTTAATTATGTACCTCAGCATCCACTGATTGCTGACCAATCACTTCCTCTTTGTTATAATCCCAATAACAGCTGGCTGTGGAATATTTAGCAGGGAGGAAACTTTATGGCCTGACCTGTTGCACCGGTGGCCTCCTGTCACGTACTGCGCTGGAATTCACTGAAATCCTGCGAATGACCCATTTTTCCACAAATGTTTGTAGAAGCAGTTGGCATGCCTAGATGCTTGACCGTGGGAGTGATTTGAACCCTTGAGTTCAATTAGGTGAGTGAATGCTTTTGGCAGTATAGTGCCGGTGCTGTGTCCACTTCAGTGTCTCCTCCCAGCTGGGCATCCCTGAAATCACCCCAGGGGAATCTTCCAAGACTTTTTCAGAGCTGCCTCTAAAGCTGACCGTATGTAGGAAGCTCATTTTCATGGTCATAGGTGAAGGTTGGAAAATTGAAAAAATGCAGGCTTTGCCTTCTGTCTCAGTTCTCTCGTTACCTATAATATGACAGGTGAACAGGTTGTTTTATGAAGGAAGACACCTGAAACACTTAAATTAAAAAGATAAGACACTGAATATATTAAAGAATCAGAAAATCCCACATGCATATGCGGGGCCTCGGGGGAGACAGCAGGCCTGTGTGTGTGCTCGCTCTCTCTCTCTGAGCCCGTGTTCCTGTCTAACCATAACATTTTCATACTGTCAGCCTCCTCTTATCTAAACATAAACTATCTCTGGGCACTACGAGTTGACCTTTGTCACTCAGTCTTGTTCAAGCTGGTTTTCATGACTCAGATTCCTCAGCTGTGGAGTCATGAAGCACATCATCTTCCTGATGTTTTAATTTGTCATAGAGAAATCTTGTCCAGATTAATGACAGAACACGGTGACGTTGGTGATGCTTTAATTGTATGTCCTTGTGGCCGGTCCTCAAGATAAGATGCACCGTAACAGAGAAGTTATTCTAGTACTTTCTGATCAGTTGCTCTCTTTCTAATGTATTATTTAATTGTTTATTATTTGGTTGATCCACTGTTTATTAATTAATTTACTGGAGTTTACCTTTAAACATTTGTCCTTTATTCATTGAGTAAAAAATAATCCCTAACACACACATAGAATAATGCAGATCACACGTGTCCATCTCATCTAGAGGGAACAACTCTTCCCTCAAAGTAAAGCTTTACACATATTGTTTAATGTCTACTCAATATCTTTTCTTTTTTATAATTTTGATATGATATGGGTGATTATTCTTCTATTGTTTTTGTTATTTTAGGTGGATCTCTCGCACACGGTCACACAGAGCGGGTTGTGACCTTTGCTGGAGGAGATGTCATTCTGCCGTGCAGTTTCAATATTTCTGACGACAGCGAGTTTCCGACTGTCGAGTGGTCCAAAGAAGGCCTGAAGCCAGACGTGGTCTTCTTGTACCGGGACGGCTGTGAGACCTACGAGATGAAGAATCCAGCCTTCGAGTACAGGACGAGCCTCATCATGAAAGAACTGAAAGATGGGAACATCTCATTACGGATCTCCAATGTGCAGGTGTCTGATGCTGGAAAGTACCAGTGCCTCACGTTCCTGAATAAAGCTGGCAGGAAGGTTACAACAGTGGAGCTGGTCGTGGGTATGTCCCATTTCCTAAAGTCTCTTAAATATGTACAAAAAAACACCCTCCAAATGATTCCAGCTACATTACATTAAGTTTTTTTGTTTGTTTGTTTTTGTTTTGTTTTTTTGACGGTTAGGTTTGAATTTACTCATTTTTGCCAGATTTGGAATTTCTCATATCCAATTATGACAGAAGAATCGTGAGGCCAGAATGATTTAAAATGTAACATCTTCTATTTTGTGAAATTACGCATCTTAAGCATGTGGCTAAAACACAGCCTGAGCTTACCTACCAGGGCAGATGGCCCTGGAAAGCTGGCCAGTGTCTTAGTCTTTACCTGCTGTTCAAATCTTCTGTTTACAAAGCAAACTGCCTTTGAACTGTGACACATGCAAAACTGCCCTTGTTAAGTTCAAAGATAAAAATACAGTATAGTAGGTCCAAGAAAAGAAAACCTTAAACGGCTGTTCTTATTCACAAAATCATTGTGAATGATGCTGAATGTTGATTGGACAAAATGCATGTTTGGGAAAATACAGAACAAAGATGATTTAAATACAGAAACAGCCATTAGTTGCAGCCTCAAAGTAGTGACAAATATGGTAAATATGGTACAGGAGCACAGGCTCCTGGCTGTGGCTCAGGAGGTAGAGCAGGCCGTTTACCATTTGGAAGGTTGGTGGTTCGATCCCTGGCTGCTCCAGTCTGCAAGTCAAAGTATTCCAAGGGGCATGATGTTGAGCTCCGAGCTGCTCCTGGTGTATTCATCGTGAGCAGATGTCAAAAAAAGTGTTTCTATGAATGCAAACATGTTTTATAAGTGCTTTGAGTGCTCGAGTAGAAAAGCCATATATAATAACCAGTCCATTTACCACGTTAGCAAACTGAGGAAAAGTATTAGCTGTGAATATAAAAATCAGGAGGTGTAGCTTATTATGAACTATGCTGAGAATCAGCTCCAATGTAGGGTTTGGTCTTAATGGGTTAAAAATGTGATCTTGGCCTCAGTCCTTTCTGCAATAATGTATCACAGCCAAGCCTTTAAGTTCAGTGTGCACACATTTGGCAGTTTTTTTTCTGTTTTTGTTATGGTTAGGTGTGGCGTCACCAGTTAAACTGGTTTGTTATTAACCTCATAGCAAACACCCCGCAGTGGGCTGGTCCTCGTCAGCATGCCCGTATAACCTTAAACCTTCTTTAATCTGTGTAGCTGTGATTTGGTACAAGCTGCTGCTGTCAGCGATGAAATGGACGAATAAGGAAAAATCAAATGTTAGATTTACTTTTTCCAACTTTATAAAGAAATAGCTTTTTAAAGTTCTGTGCTCACACTTTTCATTCATATTTTATATAACTGTTTGATTACTTTGATTCTACAGTTGACAGATTGATCATTACTCTAAAGCACACACTGTCTGACTGAAATTAATAATACATAATTATAAGCTAATATGTCTTTATTAGACATTGTGAGTTATTACTCTAATTGTAGAAGGCACAATAACCTTGATTAGTCATTTTTAGCAGCTGCATGCACTGTGGGAGCACTCCCTTCAAATCTGTTTCTCTTCATTAGTATTTCTGGAAAGTCTTTATTCTGGTTGGTCCCATGAAATCCCTGAAGTCACAGTCCTTAGGCCAGTCATTGCATCACTGCTGCCTGCCTGTCTAAAATCCACGTGCTGCTCTTAAAATGACATCAGTGTTTTGCTACTTTTCAGACTTGCATATTATATTATTAGAGTGATATTTGGACAGTGTAAAGTCTAAGGTCCTGTGACAGTTACCGTGATTGAGAATCGGTTCACACCAACTTTCTTCAGAAGAACCGACTTTTTCAGGCAGCAGATTTTGTGCGTGTTATTTAGAATGCCTTTTATTCTTCTGCAGAAGGTATGCGGTCTATAAAAACATGTTTGTTCAAAGGAGATCAGCATTAGGATCTGACGTCATAGGTTTAATTATGAAAAACAATACCATGGCAGGTTATTCAGAAATGATAATGCATGCGTGGGATGACAGATTCTGTGGGTCACACCTTGTGTTGTTGTCATTTCACAGTATCTGTCTCTGAGCCAAAGATGTCAATGATTTCAGCCGAGGGCGGTGGCTTGGCTCTGCATTGTGAAGTCGTCTGCTGGCTGCCAGAGCCTCGGATAACATTTCTGGATGACAAAGGAAAAAGCATATCTGCAGAAAACCCAAACAGAGAACAAGATCCCCGTGGATGCTTCACTGTGACACAAAGAGCCACTCTACCATTAGCTACCACAAGGTTGTGCTTATGTTAATATAGTGGTTTAGAAATGAGAAAGATGCTCATCATCTTAGTGTTAAATTTTTTACAGCCACCCCTCATTTCTTCATATTTTGTGAAGAAAATGGGAGAATGCATCCATAATTCGCTTTCTCTCTAAATTCCATGTAATTTCATTAAGTAGTTGTCAGGAATAGTTCTCACACAATAGAGCACCATCAGTCCTGGATTGACCTCCCCAGACCCAGGACCTCTTCACACTTGAAGCAGTGTGGGGTCATCTTGGGAGAGAACAGAACAAAAGTCAGCAAACATCCAAATGAGAGCTTTGAATTTGAAATGTCTCATTCACATTTAAAGAGACCGCACCAAAATGAGCTGCTCTAAGATGTGCCTCAGAAAAGGTGTGAAACAGGGGTCTGTGGAGCTACAATAACGAGGAATTCAGACCAAATCATTGCAGTTCTACCTTAAATAGACCACAAGTGAATGAATTATATATGAAAAGGAAGGATTTAAAAGCATGATATTTAAAGAAATTACAAGAAAGCTGCCTCAATGAGTTCAGGCTGTGTTCAAGAATGCCAAATATTAACTTTCAAGCTAGAACTGAAAACCTAAACTGTAATCCCATGTTTCAATAAATCACTGCACTATTACTGCACCTATTCCCCATCTTCCTAGCAAAATATAAACAAATGAGGGCTGGCTCAAGAATTTTACCCAACAGTGTACCTAATAACTACCGTTTCACTAATGTAACACTAAAGGTTTCATTTATCAATTGTGTCCTTCTCATCTCAGTGTCACCTGCAGAGTTCACCAGTCAGAGTTCAACCAGACCAGGGAAACAAAGATCCTCATACCAGGTATGCAGGAGCATCACTGTCACACCTGTACATGCTAACACCCAAATTCACATTTGATTTGAATGTGCATCCATTTGCCATCCATGTGGTGTTGATCCATAGGTTTGATTGGGATTTCATACAATTGCTGTAGGTGGTTTTTATCAGATGACCCTTTGCTCTCCTGTTGCTTTCAACATACAGGATATTGCAAAAAGTGTTCACTCATCCATCCAAATCATTGAATTCAGGTGTTATAATCACTTCCATGGCCACACGTGTCAAACCAAGCACCTAGGCATGCAGGCTGCTTCTACAAACATTTCTGAGAGAATGGGTCGCTCTCAGGAGCTCAGTGAATTCCAGCGTGGTACAGTGATAGGATCCCACATATATCAAGCCCATAAACACACTTCTTAACCCTGTGGAAAGCCTTCCCAGAAGAGTTGAAGCTGTCACAGCTGCACCGGGTGGGCCAACATATTTTATTCTATTTGGAATGAAGAACGTGGCTTAAATTTCTTTATTACGTGGCAAATTGTTTTGGGACCAGATACGGGCCCTAGTATTGTTAAAGGGTTAAGCACTCATTGGACTTAAACACTTGCACACATGGCATACCATCTATAAATGAAACATTAGACAATCTGTTTATGTGTTAACACAATGTGATGTCATTTCAGATCTCTGCTTGAAGTTTCATGTTGGTTCCATTGCCATCGCCGTTGCAGGAACAGCTTTGTGTCTCTTGGTTGCAGCTGGAGTGACTGCCCTTTTATTTAAGAAATGCAGCCAACGTGGTAAGTCACAGTTCTGACCGGGGGGAAAAGCGTGGATATAGGTTAACGCAAGCATTTTAGAAGCTGCCACTGAGATTCTGAATGTCCACAAAGGACCAACAACACCAACTCACTCCTCGGGTGAATGAAGTGATGACATTTAAGGCCAATAAGTGTGTTGTATCTTTTAAGAAATTTAAGGAACAGATTTGGAAGGACAACACACACACAAGACACACTCCTGTAATCCTGCATCATCACTCCTCGGTTTTTGGGAGCTGATGCTAGTTTGCTGTTTCCAGCTGTTTTCTATGTCTGGTTATGTAAAGTGGTAACTTTGTCATTTCTGGTGTTATTAGCCTCATTTTGATGCTTTCATGTTTGATAAGCTTCAGTTTCTGATGTGTTTTAGCATAGACCAGCTGCCACAATGTCACACATTTGCTTTATGGACAAAGTTTTTAAGACCTTTTTTTTGTTTGTGTGTTTACGCAGGAGTTTTAAATCAGCGACAGTCCATGAACTCGTCAGATCAAAGTATAACGTGTGAACAGCACCTCCTCCAGACAGGAGTTAACAGCATGGACAGCTGGTTAAATGGCGGCACAGGGCAGGTGAAAAGCAAGTCAGAGTTTCACATGGAAGATGAGACCCTCTGTAAACAACCGAAAAACAAAGTTACTCGCCTCAGCAGGCCAATTACTATCCGAAGCTATTCCACAGCCACACCAGCACCTGCCCACCCATCTCAAAGAAGGCCCCGTATTTCTAGCAGTCCAGATATTTTCAATATTTATTCAGAGAAGTCCAACTCTTCTTTAGCTGACCGCAGCCTCTTGAAGATCAACTCTGCTGCCTCACCCCATCCAAGAACCCTCCTGCGCAGGCACTCCTCAGTACTTCCACATTTGCCTGACTTTAATAAGTGCTACACTCTCCTGGGAAATGTAACCGAAGATGATGAACTGATAGCTTTTTAAGAACAAAAATGAAAGGAAATTTCACTTGTAGATTGCAAGTATGTGGCCATAGTGACTTTGTTTAATGATTCGTTTTAAAACGTGGAATAAAAAGTTCAGCGTCGCCTTGGGGAGAACTACAGGAGGTGGCTGGGAAGATGGCATTCTGGGCATCTGCTTCTCCTGGGCCCTGAATTCCAATGAGAAGAACTGAGACAGTTTATCCGATTTTCCAGGAAACTAAGCTGACTTGATACAGGTACAGGTGGTGGGAATTTTCTGCATTGCCTGTCAAAATGTGGGACCAGAACATGATATACAGGGATTGTGTTTCTCGTGCTTGTACATATGCGGCTCCTTGAGCTTCATAATAAGGGTTGGGGTTAGTTTGCATTTTTGTTTGGGAGAATTTGTTAAAATTAGTGTAGATATGGGAGTGTCTCCTCAAAGAAGCCGTTTGAATTCAGTTCAGTTGAAACCTTTGTTGTTATTGTACACAATGCAAAGAATTTTGCTGTAATGGTAAATCAAATTGGCTCACTCGCTTCTTGCACTATAACAGCTTTTTACTTTTCACTAAGTTATTGTGTTTATAGTATTGTGTATTAATGTTACTATTTTTTGTTCTTTGATCAGTTATGTATTTGTATAAATTCTGTAGATGAAACACTTTTGCAATCACTACACTTTTTGATATTGTGCTCTGGATTAGTGCTCAATAAAAACTTTATCTCACCATGTTTCTATCAGGTTTTAAGAAAAAGATCTCGGGCTGGGCGCGTACTTAGTTCAGTAAAGGGGGCTCTGCTGGTTATCCTGGGGTCTGAGTAAGTAAACAGGGTCAGCAGGTGTCTTCCTTACTGTCTTTTTTTACTGTAATTTTTGTTTGTTAGGTTTAAAAAATGGTTGATAGCAGGCATTTCGAAAAAAAATTTTATGTATTTTTTTTTTGTTGCCTGTTTTTCATGTTCTTACATTTTTAACTATCGTGGACTCTTATGCATTGTATGAAAATTACTATTAATGGCAAATCCATGTGTTGCGCACAGGAGACAGGGAGCATACAAACATGACATTCCATCCGGTATGTCCATGTGCTGTAGCACATGGACATACGATATTAGATATTACACTATGGTCATTACAGGATGATGATGATATGAAAAATGTAAATTTTGATCACTTTGATAGCATCTTCAGTTACTATTAAGCATTAACATATGACAGATGATTAAAAAATTATATTTTGCAGATTTCTTATAAATAAACTGATCTTGTATAAAAAGGTCCTTCTAAAGTAAGGCTGGCTCGTGCCTGAATGCCAGTATGACTAAATCTATGCTCATCTAAAGACGTGACCCCGGGGATCTGCAAGGATGATGAAATAAATCTTTTATCCCCTGAATGAGTTTATGTGCAACCTGTAGGAAGCAATAAAAGCGCAGCCTTCTTGAACGCACTGCCCACACACTGACGGTAGAATCGGAGTGAAGTCCAGTCAATCACAGCGGCTCTGACGTATTGACGTCGTGTTTGCAGACAGGTGCGCTGCTTCATTAACTTTTACACTGTATCAGTGATTAGAGCAGGGCTCTTCAACTCCAGGCCTCGAGAGCCCCTGTCCTGCAGGTTTAAGATGTGTCTCTGCTTTAACACATCTGAGTCAAATATAGAAGTCATTAGCAGGACTCTGAGAACTTGACTGCATACTGAGGAGGTAATTCAGCCATTTGATTCAGGTGTGTTGGATCAGGGACACATCTAAAACCTGCAGGACAGGGGCTCTTCGACCTTTATCCTTTGGTCATCTATCCGTGTCTTTTCCTGTTTGCAGACCTGCTGCTGCTTGGGCATTGTTAGCGTATTTCAACCGCGGTCATTACATTACATACATTATATTAGTTTAGCTAGAATAGAGCACCTTTATTGTCATTATACAGAATGTACAATGAGATTTGATTACCATGCAATACTAATAGTGTCGACTAAAAAGGTTATAAGTTTAGTTCAATGGAGAGGCAAAGAGTCAAATAGTTATGATTTGAAGGGTTATGGCGCATCGGAGCACTTATTCGAATTTGAATGGCACAAATTCAGCAGTGGGCTGAACTCGACAAAAAATAATTTCCTCAGATCTCTTTAGAGATGTCACTGTATCAGAGTTACATCACAGGCACAGTGCTTAGTAATGTTTAGTTTATACAGCGCTTTTCGAGGCAAGGGGACAGTCACAAACGGGGTTCGTAAGAGTGCTGGAAATCCTTGAAAGTTGGATATGGTGCTTGGAACTGCTTGGAAATTGTAACAGTTGTTTTTTTTAATCTGATTTTAAAAATCTGATTAGATTAGTTCGCTTATAAAATGGGAAGGTCAGAAAGACGAAGCTGAAAATTTCTCCGCCTGCACGTGACCCCTCAGTCTGTTTATGGCCCCGGCCGCATCCCTCCCATCCCCGCGTACAGTCGCCGTTTTAATGTGTTGGCTGGGAAACTGCAAATTCCAATTACTGATAAAAACGAGTATGGAATTAGGTGTCACGTGCAAAAAAAAAATAATCCGCGCAAATACTGTCAGTCCGCGAGTGCAGGTATTCATTCTTCGCGAGTAAATTCAACAACTCGCGTGGTAGAAGTCGGCAGCTGTGCGCGCGCTCCTGCAGGTTCACGCTCTTGTGAGGAAACTACACACGCAGGGCTGAATTCTACCCTGTGAAGAACCTGACTCTGGACCGTGTGGGGGCAGCCTAATGCGACCCGTACAGGGTGTAATCGGTCTCTTGAGCAAAAAAGAAAGTCCGCACACTAGAGAAGCTCCTGGAGGAAAATGTATTGCCAGAGCCTCGAGGAAGTAGCTGCCCTTCTTCATACTTAACAATGACAGGTTGCAACAAACACGTTATATACCTCTGTATTATTGTAGGGTCTTTACCCACAATACAAAGTGCCTTGAGGCGACTGTTTGTTGTGATTTGGCGCTATATATAGAAAATTGAATTGAATTGAATTGAATACCCGCCCACTCATTATGTGGTCATGTGGGTAAGAGTGTTTATTGTCCAAATAAGGAAAGACATGACAACTACGGCATCTAATCACACATGTCAGAAATCGGGAAAGTAGTCAAGGCACAAAAATATACACACAAAAAAATGCCTGGGTAATAATATAGACTACCAATAATACTAAATGAGTAAGTTGCAAGTCAATGAGGAAATATAATAAATATAAATATAGACATGCAAGCAGCATGGTGGTGCAGTGGTTAGCACTGCTGCCTCACAGTTAGAGTACCATCTGGAAGGTCTGGGTTCAATTCCAACTGTGTGGAGTTTACATGTTCTCCCCGTGCTTGCGTGGGTTTCCTCCTTTCCTCCCACATTCCAAAGACATGCACTTGCTGGGGTTAGGTTAATTGGCTACACTAAATTGCCCATAAATGTGAGTGTGAAAGGTTGTTTGTCTCTCTGTGTTAGCCCTGTGACAGGCTGGCGACCCTGCCCCTCGCCCTATTACAGCTGGGATAGGCTCCAGCCCCCCTGCGACCCTTAACAGGAGAAGTGGATGGATGGATGGATATAGACATGCAGGACAGTCAAAATGGAATGCCAACAAATAACAATATATATAATATAATAGAAAAAGATGCAATAAATAATATATAAGCAATACACTAAAACTCAAGGACAATGAGAGAATAAATAGGAATTATAAAAAAGGTCTCAGATCAAAATCTTCGTTAAGTCCATGAGGAGCAGGTGTGTTTAAAGTATAGATCCAATAGGCATCTTCAAAATAAGAGTATTCTTTAACCCATCTCTCGCCCTATGGGATGGGCTCTAAGTCAAAATGGAAACACATGAACCAAAACAAAGCAGCACAAGACACAAACATTGTCCAAATGCCCGAATAGATGAGTTTTAAGCTGCTTTTTAAAGGATGCCAGAGAGTCAAGGGTGTCCCTTCATTTTCAGACTGGTACGTAAAATCACAAGAAAGCCCCTACAAGAGAGGATCTGAGAAACAAGCCTGCAGAATGGGAGCGGAGAAGAAGGTGGGGACCTCATCCCAAAAAGTGAGAACCAAGATTTCAAATACTTCAAATTTTGAATCTAAACTTCATTAATCGTGAAGAGCATAGTATCAAACTACCCCATCATTTTCAGACCATTTGATGAATAAAAACGAGCCCAGGACAACACGAGGGTGAAAAACTATGAACATTGTTGCCACATAGAGTATACGTGCTCAATCTGTCATCATTACATGTTATCATGACGCTGTTCTCTTTTCTCCCCTTTATAGCACAATCAGTCATGAAGGCGTCCCAACAAAGACTCTGATTCTGATCAGATTTGCTTAAATATGATTCTAACTGTAAACTGTATGATTCTAACATTGTTTGAATGTACACTCTGTACTCATTTTAGTTTAACAGCCATCCTGTCTTTGTTTACGACTGAATTCATCAGTTACACATATTTTCATGGGGTGATGAAGCCTCATTTGTTTTACTGCTTTCTGTGATTTTACATTTACTTAATATTTTTTTTTTAAATGACTGTACCTAAGTGAAAATGTTGTTGGTCTCGTAGTGATTAAAGGCTGAAACAGTCATAACAGGAAGAAGAAAGTCAGGCACGTGTGTGTTTACTGTGTTGAAGTGTGAGATTAGTTTCTGCAGAGTTTACAGTCACAGGGATTAACTCAAGGCCTGTATTTACATTTGCATCTCATAGTAACAAAAGGTTGTTGTGTCAGCAGTACAACTGAAACTCATGTACTTCTGTGAGGGGGGGTACATGTTACGCTGCCATTGGTCTCCTCCTGTTTACAACTTTTTTTTGAGTGCTAGTTATGTTTCATTATTTAGTCCACGTTAGTTTCCATAAAACCTGATAATCACTCTGACAGCAAAACTTGCAATAACGTCATATATTAATTATTATTTATTATAATATTTTAGCACTATTAATATTATTCCTGCTACTGTTATCTGAGAGCCCATGTTGGTTTGCTAACTTGGATTCTGGAGCAACAGCAGTTTCTGGGCCTTAAGTGCACCGTGATTGGTCAACAGAGCGCCAACTAAACGGAAACAGAGAGCGCGCAGTGACAAAAGACTCGTCCTTTGCCCACAGATTCAAGCAGTCATATGATATCAGTTTATAGTGATTCATATGTCTATGTCTGTCAGGTCACTGCGGCAGATTTAGGATCACATTCGTGACTTTTTAAAGAACTTTCACCTGTTCGTGACACCTAAACGGAACAGCTTATAATGGAAAAACTGGAAATCCCAGTTGTTTGGGATTCCTCTCTGACACCTAATGAAACCTCTCTCTTTTACTCATCCGGTCATGGAGCACTTGTGAGTGACACTACAGTATGTTGCTCAAATAAAGCCACTAAGGCTACCATCCTAGTTTTTACAGTTGGTATCTGCAGACCCGCCTACACGTGTGCAGCCTGAAGGGAGGATGAATCATGACAGCTATCTGCTGTCACTGTCAGGGCAGGAAAAATACACAATTGTGTAAAGGTGAAAGAGCGCAAGCCGTTAAACCTGAGGAACTCAGAGATATCGCTCAGCTGTGAGTCATCAGCTCCACGTGAGCACTGGAAACGGCGGAAGAAGACAACCTGAAACTGTTTAAAGGTAAAAACAGAACCAAACATGAGGCCGCATGAAGTTTGGAGGTCTGCAGTGATCGACTGTGAAGAAAGTTGGTGACCTCTGTGCACTATGCTCCTCAGCATCTATTGATGCTGCTCTGATTTTATATGGGCAACCACTTCATGGCTGAGTTGCTGTCATTCCCAGTCGCTTCCTCTTGGTTAATATACCACTAACAGCTGACTGGAAAATTTACTACTGAGGAAATTTCATGACTGGACTTGTTGCACAGGAATTCACTGAGCTCCTGAGAGCGACCCATCCTTTCACAGATGTTTCCAGAAGCGGTCTGCATGCCTGGCTGCTTGGTTTATACACCTGTGGCTGATCTCCCCAACCAGTCGCAGCACATAGCTGCTCCTACCTAACACTTTTCAGCTGAAGGTCTTTCCCTTTTAAAAGGGAATTCTTCCTCCCAACCTCTGCCAAGCGTTGGGGAGACAAAATGATGTCGCCAAGTTGTGATCATTTCATGTATTTCTGTGAATTATTTATGTCACGATCCTTCTGAGTCTAAACTGACGTGACATTGGGACATCAGTTTGATGGTTTAAGCCCAGTCAGGTCTGAATGATGAAAGAGGAGAACATCCTGTAGTTTTCCTCAATGACTTTTGCTAACTGTGCTGCGTACACCCACTTAAAATATTAGGACAAAGATGACGGCAGGACTCACAGCAGTGTTGGGTAAATCAGGAAGCCTGGGGAAATTAATTGATTCATTAAGAGAAAAATTTTAGCACAGACAAGATAGCTTGTTGGAGAGCTGTGCACATAAATAGTAATGAAGCTGGTTATTCAGGAAGGGTGAAGCTGTTTCTGAGCCAAAGCTCTCAGTGTTTTCAGCTGAAGGAGGTGGGGGTGTCTCTGGCCTCAGGTAACATTTCTGAGCGATCAAGGAATCGACATTCCTGCTGAGCATGCAAAAAGAGAACGAGATGGAAGTTTTACCGTTAACCAGAGAATTACTCTGCACAAAGCTAGCTGCAGGTTAGCATTATTCTTCCATCTTTTTAACCAAAGTGGTAAATTATTTTATATAGCATAACCAAAAATAATGTCATCAGTCCTCAGTTTTCCACATACCTCCAAACATTTCTTGGACCCCTTAAGAAGCTGCTCTACATCATGGAGAAATGCACATTATACTACAGACTTGATGTTGCGTTATGACATCATCAGTGCAATGTGAACCTGTGACCTTAGGGTAATCGGACACTGATGTTCGTGATTTCTTTACCTGTCCACGAACCCAAATCTCTGTCTAACTCTCTGCTGTCTTCCAAGCTAATATGTGAACTGATAAATGTACGTGTTACAGCCTTATTTTTGTTTGTTCATGAAAACCTTCAGAGATTTTCACATTCACTGAGAATGAGGAAATGTAAACTTTATGAGCCATTCATTTCCCGTTTTTCTAGGTTCACCTCACAATGGAAAAAAAGATGTAGCGAGCGCAGGCAGGCGTTCCTGTCTGTACGTGTTATAATGTTCAGTTATGTTTCATGAGTAAAATTATACACAAAAAGGGTCGACACAATGACGGCAAAAGTGAGTACCATCCATCCATCCATCCATCCATCCATCCATCCATCCATCCATCCATCCATCCATCCATCCATCCATCCATCCATCCTCTTCTGCTTATCCTGCTCAGGGTATATTACCACTATACACCTCTGGGCTTGTGTAAAATAATATAAAAATTAATCTATTCATTAATGAAATTGCTTTCTGGTATTAATGCACATCTGTGTACTTCTAAAAAGACAAAAAAAAACAGAAAGTGAGATGGGGATTAAACTGTATCCCTGCATGTCTCAAAAGCCTTTATATTAGGCTCAGGAGAAATCTGGTTATAGCACATTAACATAAGTACTTGATCACATACAGCAGAGCCTTTTCTATGATTATGTATCACATCTCACTTTTTTACCCTCAGATTTAAAAGGGGGACAGACTAGTTTACAGTAGTTAACTTACATTGAAAATCCTGTTGTATGGTGCAGACCTGGATCATATTTATGAAATGATGCGATCATATGTCAACAATATATTTGAATTTCCAGCTGTCTGCATGAGCTCTGAGTTTAAAACCACTGCCTCTGCTGTTGGAGGACTCGCTTTAGTCACACTGAGATTAGCTGTATTCATATGTAACTGTGTTCAGTTAAAAAAGAAGGCAGAGCTGAAAAGTGAAAGCATGCCAAGAAATACACCAACTACTGAGCAGCAGAGTGCCTTGGAAAGCTTAATGATTTGTAGTGACCTGCCGGTGCCACAAGATGGCAGACGAGCAGCTTTCAAAGAAGAACCAACCACTCGAAGTGTGACGGAGACCACAGACCTCAAAGTGCTGTCACTGATCTCACTGGTCAACAAAAAAAAAACATTTTTTCTGCCACCTGAGGAAAAACAACTGATTTTTACTAATTTGGGGACGCTGGTTCCAAATATGCAAACAGAATTTCTCTAGCACGTCAGGATCTTCAGTTACGTAACTATGCCAATAAATGCCAATCACCAAACTCGACATCAAAGATTTTATTAGAAAAGTACACCATGAACATAAAACGGGTGAAAAAGAGATGCAGATACCAAAATCAATCATGATTCTGATTATAGATTTGGAACCAGCCTGAAATGCCTTACATCAGGTATTTTTTTCTAGGTGCCAAAATCATTGTTGACCAGTGTATGATGTGACATTATGTGAGACATGTGATTCATTACTAACAGCCTTATACTTAAAGACAGCTTGTTTCAAATTTAAAGAGGTAGTAGCAACAGCCTTGCTTTCTGCTTCATGAGAAAAGAAGACTTCTGAGGCAGCACGGTGGCGTGGTAGTTAGCACTGCTGCCTCACAGCTAGAACGCCATCTAGAAGGTGTGGGTTTGAATCCACCTTGGCCCGGGCCTTTCTGTGTGGAGCTTGCATGTTCTCCCCATCATGTTTGGGTTTCCTCCCACAGTCCAAAGACATGCACTTACTGGGGTTAGGTTAATTGGTCACTCTAAATTGCCCATAGGTGTGAATATGGATGGTTGTCTGTCTCTCTGTGTTGGCCCTGCGACAGGCTGGCGACCTGTGCAGGGTGTACCCTGCCTCTCACCCTATGTCACCCTGGGATAGGCCTCAGCTCACATTACCTTCAGGTCATGAAAAAGAACGTATTTGACAACACTGTGAAAAACAGCACACCCCCTGTTACAGTAGCTTGTAGAATCATCTTCAGGAGCAGCAACTTGCTGCTTTAAGTGAGTACACATTATCTGTATGATTTTATCAGTCTCACTCACTGTTGTTGAGTAATTTTGGCCTACGCTTCTTTACAGAGTTGCCTCAGTTTATTGAGGTTTGTGGGCGCTGCTTTCTTAAGGCTCCACCAATGATTTAACCAGGTTGAGGTCAGGACGTTTGCTGGGCCTTTGCAACACTTTGATTCTTTTCCTTTGAAGACAGTCTGCTCTAATTTGTTGCTGTGCTCGTCGTGTTCCATGACCTAGTTTCATGAACATGTAATGGCCTCACATTTGACTCTGATACTTTGGTATACAGAGGACTTCATGGTCCACTCAGTGACTACAAGGTGCACAGCTCCTGTGGCTTCAAAACAAGCCCAAATCATTACCCCACCACCACCAAGTAGCGTGGTGAACCTCAGATGTAGCTCCTGGGCTTTTTTTTGCAGTTTCTCTGAGCATTGCACAGTCTGACCTTGGAGTGAATATGTTGGGATGAATTGTGGCATTGTGTTAACACGCAGCAGAATGCTTCAGATAAGCAAACCTCAGCTTTTCAGATGTGCTCACACTATCAGCACCTGGCTGTTATTTACCCACTCAGTGCCTATGGAAGCAATAAAGATGTAACTAGTTTTTCACAGGAGTGCGCAGAGTATTGTAAAAACTCTTTTATCACATGACTGTAAGTGCTTTGATCAACTTTAGATTCACTTGTTTGGTAGGAAAATTTACTCCCTGCTGTTGGTAAAATGAAGGCCTTTTTTACAGTGAAAGTTTCAGTCATGTGTCGCTTTTATTTTCCCTTCTTAAAACTCTGTTATTGCAACAATAATTATTATTTAATAAATTACTAACAGCATTTTTTGTATCCACACAGCAGAAAAAAAAATGCTACTGACCAGGAAGTCACAGTGCATGAAAGGCATTAGGTCACCAATGACTGCATCGCAGCCACATGATTAACAAGCTTGGTTTCAGACACTAGAAGATGGTAACTTTCAGAGCATTATGGTCTTACGGTTCTTTCCATTTGGGTATGCTGTTGTCCTGAACATGTCACTGGCAACTTGGTAGCTGTTTAGAAGTAAAATCAAACAGATCTGCATGGCTAAATAAATTGAAGACACGGTTGTTGTTGAATTGACTGGTTTGAAAAAATGTTAATAACATGTTTTGCTGAATTAATTCAATTCAGTTTTATTTATATAGTGCCAATTCACAACAAAAAGTTGCCTCAAAACCCTAAAATAATTACAGAGGAAACCCAACAGTCAAAATGAGCCCCTATGAGCAAGCACTTAGTGACAGTGGGAAGGAAAAACTCCCCTTTAACAGGAAGAAACCTCCAGCAGAACCAGGCTCAGGGAGGGGCAGTCATCTGCCGAGACCGGTTGGGGGTGAGGGGATTAATCCGCTCTCAATTGTGAAACACAAGTTTGAGACTTGTCTTTTAGACTTCATTATATTGCAAATTGTCCTTTGTTTTCACGAGTCTTATACAGTCTTTTAGAATATAAAGAGCTACAGATTTACCAGGCACATGATTAAAAGGTGTCTTTATAGTCTGTTGTTGTCTCATGACTGATTATAATGCATGATGACAGCTGATAATATGTATAAGACTGATAACTGGTAAGTGCCACTCATTGTCTCATAACATCCAAATCAGCCAATGAAAATCAAATTTTTTTTTTTTGTATTGTACCTACGTTTGTTATTGTGGTGGCGGGGTGTGGTTTGTGGCTCATCTGCAGAGGAGAGGCGGCGCAGCGGGTTCAGGGGGTGGCTTCAGGGGAGGCTGGGTGGTAATTATGTAATCTCCATGTATGTGCAGTAGCGTGCTGTGAGGAGGCAGAGGGAGGCAGGAGCGAGCCAAGCTGGCCGCCAACCCGTGTATGAGCAGTGGAAGCGGATGATAAACATCAGCTGAATGTCCCAGTGTGTGAGTCTGTGTTTACAGTTATGTTTCCAAAGCATGATAATAATGTGAATACATGTTGCATTAGTTGCATGAAAAATATCTTGAGTTGTTTTATAGCTTGCCTTTGGAAAGCTGGCCAATTGCATTGATCTAATCAAATATTGTGCTTTAGTATTTTTAGATGAGCTAAAACATTTGAATGTGTTTCACCCACCTGCTACCATCACACAAAACAAGCCCGCCTACCTAAATTCTCAGGAAGTGTGCGATCAGCGTGTGTTTTTTCCTTTAGTTGGTGGTGATACAGGATGCAGCTAACACCGTTCTGCCTGATGCTGAGTGAGTACAGAATCTAACATTTCTTTATTTTCTGAAAAAAAAAATCTCTCTAAGCTGCTGTAAGGTTATTTTAAATGAAAAAAAAAATCATTGATTTAATGCTTTGTCGGTTAATTGTTCCCCTGTGAGCTATTTTCCTTGTTTTTTTTCTTAAAATACTTTATTATTGTTCACATTGTTACTTAAACCTGCTTTTATTCTGCCTTTCGTTCCCTTTATTTATTTTTTATTACTATCATTTACTTTTCTCCCTCCCTCCTTGCCATGCAGCCTGTCTGCGGGTCAGCCCTGACAGGTCTCAGTTCTTCAGGTACGACAACATCTCTCTGAGCTGCGGCGAAGAGTTGAACTCCACCGGCTGGAAGGTGAAGAGGGAAACGTCGAAGGGTGGGACCAGACCCTGCTCCTCCGGCTGGGGCGTTGTCTCCTCAGGTTCGAACTGCATCATTCGGCAGACCTACCCAACAGACAGCGGGGTGTACTGGTGTGAGTCCATCAGTGGAGAGCAGGGCAACTCAGTCAACATTACCATCACTGGTATGGCAAACATGAGCGAGTTCTGCTATGCAAAAGTTACTCTTTTAGAAATAAAGGGGAAAAAAGCCTTTGGAAAATGAGACATCTTGAATTTCTGCCTTTTTTTAAAGATCGTCCTGTAATTCTGGAGAGTCCTACCCTCCCCGTGTCCGCAGGAGCCACAGTGACTCTGTACTGTAAGCCCGAAACAGAGTCCTCCAACCAGTTTTTTGATTTCTATAAAGATGGACACTGCATCAGAAGCAACTCCACGGGAGAAATGACCATTACAAATGTTTCTAAATCTGATGAAGGGCTCTACAAATGCAGCATCTCAGGAGGTGAAGAATCACTGGGCAGCTGGTTGGCTGTAGAAGGTGAGAGAAACACTTTGTAGCTGCATCCGTGACTGAGAAAAATCTCGTGAAATATGTAACATTTGAGGCCCCGTGCTTGTGAAAATATTCATAAGCTCAATTTAAAAAGAAAACCTTGAAAGAAAAAAGTAACTACGAACATTTCTAGTTATATCTGGTTCATGAAAAAACTCAAAATTTCACACGTGGTCTTGAGGTAGAAAATTTGTTTGTTTCTATGCTTAGCACAGTTAGCTTTAATAAGTGTTTACATTTATGTCTTTTCCATCAGCTGCAAAAGATGAAGGGAAAAAAAATCACAATTAAAAGAAAATTTTAATTCCAAGGCACTGAGACAAATGATTTCCATATTCATCTCTTTACAGACTCTCCTCTCTCCTCTGCAGCTGAACCTGCGGCTCCCTGCTCTTTTCCAGTCTTAAGACTAGTATGTCATGTGGTGGTGGGAGTGCCTTACCTGTTTTCCACTGTTCTGCTGGCACTCATATACAGAGACAGGAGGAGAGGTACAGTAAACCTTGCAACTGTGTGTGTGTGTGTGTGTGTGTGTGTGTGTGTGTGTGTGTGTGTGTGTGGGGGGGGCGTCTTATCACACTGGGCAACAGCAACCTGTGGTCTCAGGCAATTTTTACATTATCAATGGCGAGCTTTATTAATCAAAACTGTTACTTGAAGAAAGAAACCTTCATAAAAATAGCTGTGCCGTGCATATTTGATGATTTTATTGACTTTTTTTTACAATGCTTTGAAAAAGTATTTACCCCCTTTCTGACTGATTTTATTATGATTTTGCATATTTGTCCCACTTACATGTTCCAGATCACTATTTTTTTCCAAACCTTCCCAGCCCTCTGTGAAAAAGTAACTGCCCCCTCCTCTTAAATCATTAATTAAATATAAATAACCACATTAAAAAAAAATTAACTTCAATTTTACCAGCTGCACCCAGGCCTGATCCCTGCCGGAACTGTCGAATTAAGACATCACTTTAATAGAAGCTGTCTGACAAAGTAAAGCACGCTAAAAGATGGCAAAATACATCATGCTGCGATCTAAAGAAACAGCTGAGAAACAAAGTCATTGATATCCAGTCCAGTGAATCACAGTGAGAGCCGTTATCCACGAATGGAGAACGTTTGGAACAGTGGTGAACCTTCCCAGGAGTGGCCGGGTTACCAAAATGACTCCAAGAGCACATCGGCGACTCACAAAAGAACCCAGGATGTCAACTGAAGAACTGCAGGCCTCACTCGCCTCGGTTAATGTCAGTATTCATAATTCAACAATAAGAAAGAGAATGGGCAAAAATGGCATCTATGGGAGAGGTCCAAGGAAAAATCCTCTGCTGAGCAAAAGGAACAGCTGCTTCAGGACCCGAACGACCTGCTGTAACTGTGGGAACCGTGAATTCTGCTCTCTACCAGAAAATCCTGAAGGAGAGTCCAGCCGTGCCCTGAAGCTCAAACACACACAAACACACACAAACACACCAGCCAGTCCACCGATTTCGACTTACTCGGGTTTTCGTCTAATATTCAAATTAGTTTGATGATTTAGACAAATATGCAAACAATAAAAATTACAATTACAAATACTTTTTCACACCAGTGTACGTACAATTTATCCACTAATTTGAATTCGACTAATACTCCAGATGAGAGGAAGTCCACATTTACTTTACCCCTTCCACCATAGTAATGTGGCCTTTTGGGACTCATAAAGGGGAGTTCTTGTTTCACAGTTGGGTTCTAACATTTACAACAAATAACCAAAGACACTCGTTAGTAATGTTATCTTTTTGTATCAAGGTGCTTTCTCACTGTCATGGATATTGTTCCTGTACTGGTTTATTACTTTCAGTTCCACCTCATTATTAGTCATTATTAGTTTTTTTCTCTTTGCCATTGTTGCTCTTATTATACATACATGTCATTATACTGACTCTCTCTTTTTGGCTAGGCTGTAATTCTTATCACTGCTCAGATATTATAGCAATCATGGGTATAAAACCATGCAGCATGGCTAGCTAGGCCTCTAAACAACAGGAGTGAATTCAAGCAAAGTGTGTTTTCACAGGGATTAAGACAGTGGATGACCATAGACAGTAGAAACAGTAGAAACAGTAGAAAAAGTAGAAACGATGGATGTAGTGCCCAGGTGTGGAAAGTTAAGCCAACATGAAACCTGTTTAATGGCCACCAACAGGTGACATTTGTGGACTCGGTCAGTCGTGTCAGGTCATACCGAATAAAGCATTAAGCCCAATTTGTGACAAGTTAAAAAAAGTAAAAAAGTAAAAAAAAAGATTATTCAGTCACAAGCTGGTTTCACAGTGAGATTCACCCCTTGCTTATGACATCGGGATTCACATCTGCCACCAAAATAGCAGCAACAAAACCCTCAACTCGAGGTTTCAAATCAGTGGGTGATGTCACAGTGGCGAGGTCCATTTTTTAAAAAGTGACACATGCTAGACAGACAATGGTGGCAGACAACGGTGTGTTCTGCAGGCGTTGTGACAGAGTGGTGAACTGTGATCATAGTTGCTGACGTTGTTGCGTTTGCAGGTAAATCCCAACATTGCAGTGTGGTCTCAGAGGTGGTTCCTGATAAACAAGTTGCTTCTAGAAGAAACCAGACTATCTCAATCTGATTCTAACTTCAAACTGATGATTATTAAGACACAAAGATACAAAAGCTCATGTTGTCATTGTTTTTTTTTCCTTCACAGAAGCTCAGATTGCTGCAAAGAGAAGCGGCACGGATCGTGTCATCATGGAAATGATTGTTTAACCAAACAAATGATCAAAGTGTACCGCTGGCTGCCCCCGAGGCTTCAGAGGAAATCTGTCAGCATTCGTCTGCCAAAGGCCAAAAGGGAATGTAGTTTCATTCAAACACCCCCCCCCCTCCCTCCCCCACACAAAAAAAGAGGTGCGGCCTGCTGAAGCGGCCTGTTTGAAACACTGACACTGCTGACAGCAAAGTCTTCTGGACTAAATTCCAGTGTGTTGTATTGTTGTATTCTGTTATCTCATGTATTTCAATGGGACAGCTCAACCCATTTGTGCATGCCTATCAGCACGTTTACTTTCCTTATGTTCAGTGTACCAGTTGACCCTTGGCTTTTATCTTAAAGGGTTTTTCCTGTCCTGACGCCACTGTGTGTGTGTGTCTGCTGCTCCATTTTTCTTTACATCCACCAGTTTACCAACAAACCACTTATCGATTTTACAAGTGCCTAACCTGTCACCCGGTAAAGGGTGGGGGTTGCATTTGTTTTAGCTGCATGGTAACGCAATTGTGAATAACTACTACAACCCTAACCCTAGCCCTAGACAGGTCCCCGATGACCTTGTGATTATGAAGAAGATAATTAGTTGGAAGGCAAAGTTGATTTTCCACTTTTGTTTTGTTAGTCTGTGCTGGCTCATTTTTTTCTCAGGCAGTACTGTGAGGGAAGCTGGCCTTTTGTTGTTGTTGTGCTGGGCATCATGTCACTGTGGACTACTCAAGAGTTAGACTTAGGGATAGGTAGGGTTTGAATTTGGCTAACATCCATCTGTTTTAATGGAATATTTGGTGTTTGGAACTCTTTAAATTTGCCTATTTAACACATGGCTTAAACAAACCCTGAACTGTGTTTGTGTTTGTTTCTGTGTTTGTGTGTGTCTAGAGGAGAGCTCTTGGGGGTTTGCAGTCCTGTACTGACTGTGTTATTGATGTTATTAACCCAGAGCAGATTTTTGGACTAATATCGATGATACTTTGCTTTTTAGGTCTTTGTCAGTATTATTTTATGATTACATCTTTGTATAGATTTTACACTTTCTTTATTCTTTTAAGTGAATTCTTCATTTTACAGTGGGAACAAAAATATTCTTGAATAAATATTGCACATCTGGACTGGACGTTTCATTCTCATAAATGTATTTGTGTGTTTGGCCCAAAGGTTTTTACCACCAGTTACTCTGACTGCATATCAGACATGACCAGTGAATTTTCATAAGATCACAGAGAAATTAGAGGTGGATAAAGAACATGTCAGCGTGCTTTCACAGACTGAGAGCTGTTCACTTTCTGCGTTTCCTTCCTGTTGCAGTGTGAGAGCTGAGAGTGGGAGTACAGAGCAGAGAACTGTGAACAGAGGCAAATCTGGGCTGTTGAGAATCAAAAAGCATCACATACCCCGTCCAGATTCTCTGACCTCTGACCCTTGCATCTGACAACTATTTTTCTCTGTCTTCATAAGAGCAAGAGCATCTCCTAAGCACATGTCACACTGTAGATTGCAGCGGATATGAAATATGTAATTGTTGTGTTTAGTGTGAAAAGGATGTGGAGGGGCCACAGCATGAGCTTGGCGAGGTGTTTGTGGTTTTGCTTTCATCAGTTTTTGTCCATCTGTCTCTTGTTTTTTGTTTATCTCTGAACAACATCGGCTCAAAACTGAAAAAGCCTTTTTTAAATTTCAAACAGGAAAAGTCAGTGATTTTTACTGACTCGGGTGATTCCACCCGTGTGGGTCAGCTGTGGTTAAAATGTCAGTATTTAATCTAGGTCAGTGTAATTTCTGAGAAGAGAGGACACTGTGCCACTTTAAAAACCCACAACCTGAACAGCTCAGCGGTTATACTGAAAACGTCCAGTTTAAAATGACATTATAAAATAATGCAGGATACTTAAAAACACTCTGGAAACATTTATGATTGTGTGTTCTGATTACAGTGAAATAAATGATGGATGTTTTGTATTTTAGTGTGTGGCTGGAAACTCCTGTTTTTTGGCCTCTGAGTAAAACTCTGTGGCTGAAACACAATGAAAGCTTCCTCAAAGGCTGGATCCACAGAGGTTTCTGACATGCTGATGTCACTATGATGCATTGCACTGTTGTGTAAATGATTTGTTGATGTCACAGTTTATTTAAACATTTGTCAACATGTTGCACATACAGACGGAAGTGGGCCTCCAGTGATCACAGAGAGGAAGGTGATGATTCATGAGACACGGACAAAAAAAAAAAACAGGAAACAGATTGTTCTTTTTTGGGGGGAGATTTTGAAATGTGCATTGAACTAAATATGAATGTAAACAATCACCAACACAATCTGTTGACTGAAACCACTTCTCGTTGAAAAGTTTGGCCACATGTTTGTTTGTAGTATGAATGCTAATATGACACTTTATAGAACAGTGTTCCCAACTCTGCTGTGTGATACACTATTAGTTCTTAGGCTCACAACAAATCAGGAAAAACCTGCATTTCCCTCACAAAGAAAAGGTTAAGGTCAAACATTAGGCCCACTCAGATCCTCAGACGTCAAAGAAATACAAGAACAAGAGAATTAGCGCCACCTGCTGTTTCATCTTAATGCAAGAAATCCTCATCAGCACATGACTGCATGTTCATTCTTTAGATATCTCAGCACATTTATGTGACCACCTGTCATAAAACAACAAAACAAAAATGTTTCTGAGCTTTCAAAAACTAGTTTAAAAACAAAACACACACACACACGTGTGTGTGTGTTTTGTTTAGAGATGAACTTTTATTATTACCTTGTATCTTCTCTCTCTGTTGTTTTAATTATGCAAATTGCAGCTGTGTAACTCTGTTTATCCAAGACAAATTTCCCATGTGGGTCAATAAAGTTTTATTCAATATTCACACAGCACTTCACTCCATAACTGTCTCTTGTTTTCTTTGCTGAGCATTTCAGGCTTCAAATCTTTAATTTTTTTCATTTAAATGCTTGCATTTGAGTCTGCAAGCCGTTATATGATGAAACACAATCAGGCACATCTGAAGGTCGGTGTATATGACGCTTTTATTTACAAACTTGTACATTGCTGTCATTCTGCCACCAGATGGAGCCAAACTCTTAAATATGTGCACCGAGGCTTGATTCTGATTGGCTTTGATTCTTTGTCAGCAGAAGTTATGAACTATATTACATAGCATATACATTTATACAAATTTGACTTATTTACATAGAAAACAAATGAGCTGTATTAGTCTCTGTGCTATCATTTCCACAATTTCTCTAGATGTCACAGCCGGGTCTGCTTTTCCTCGATCCCTGTCTTCATCCATTACACTACTTTGACTGTAAAAATGAAGAAAAATTTTTAATACCAGTAAAACAAAACCAGCAGTGAAACTACAGGAAAAACAGGAGAGCTTTGTGACTCACAGAGGATGTGAGGACTTCCCTTCAAAACCCAGACTGCAATGCCACCGATCGTTGCAACACCCGCAGCACCACACACACCACCAGCTATTTTGGCAACGCGACTGCTGTCCTCACCTGTATGCATGTAAGGCAGGAGGAGAATAAGCTGTAGGAATCAATCAATAACATCTACACCTTGGCTGCATGTTTTCAACCAATCAAACATATTCTTATTTACCCGATCCTTTGGCCTCATCCAGCAGCACAGGCTCATTGCTCAGTGGTTCTGTTTCAGTTACTGTTAAATAAAAACACACAGGCGTGGTGAAATATTCAGATCCGGACATTCTGCTGAATTTGGTTTGAAAACGCTGAAGTGACACCAGTTCTAAAATCAAGCACGTTGTTTCAAATAAGAAAGCAAACACACAAGAAGCCCATTCAAACTGACAACCACTGGTTGTAATAACTGGTTATAATAACCAGGTAACCTTAAGAAAGTTATCTGTCTTCATGATGCAGGCCTTTGAGACAATATTCATATTCTTGATGCTCCACATGAGCTCTTCTATATTTCACGTACTGAAGGGAAGTGTGCTCGTGCTTTCTGGGGTAGTTGAAGGCAGGACAGTTGAAGGCAGGACAGTTGAAGGCAGGACAGTTGTTGGCGCAGGTGTTGTGATGATTGGTTCTGAAAACACAATAGTCAGAAATGTAAGAAAACATTTCACATACAATTGTGCTCAAAAGTTTACATACCCTGGCAGAATTTTTGCCTTCTTGGCCTTTTTTCAGAGAATATGAATGAAAACACAAAAACATCTTTTCCACTGATGCTTAGTGTATGGTGTTTATCAATAAATTGTTTCACCCAACCACTAAGCATCAGTGGAAAAGATGTTTTTGTGTTATCATTCATATTCTCTGAAAATAGGCCAAGAAAGCAAAAATTCTGCCGGGATATGTAAACTTTTGAGCGCAGCTGTAAATGAAGATGAATATGGAATGCAATAAGGTCAGCGCGCTCACCTGTGCGAAAGCTCACAAGCACGCACCGCAGCTCAGAGTGATATTTGGCTGTGCTGAGAGAAGAAATCACAATCATGCTGATTAGAACATGAAAGTGCAAAATATATCCATAAAAATGCATCTGTCAAAGTGTTTGAACAGTCTGGTCCTTGTGTATCATGCATACAAACTGACTTTTCCTCTGCCTGGACTACAAAGCAGATGGGGCGATCTTCTCCGTCTTCATTCTCAGATGGTGTCCAGGACAGGATGAATTCTCCATGTGATACAGCATGTTTCACCACACCGTGCGGTCCGCTGAACACGAGCTTCAAAATCCTTAAAAAACACACAAAGACAGACGAAGCGTGTGGAAGGAAACCAGAGTCCGTTCCAACATCAGGATTTATTCCAAGGCTGCCATTGTATGCAAACTACAACCAGTCACAGATTTCAGCTAACAGATATAGATCCTCAGTCAGAACATACGGTAGAATAATCACCTCATACACTATAAAAGAGATAGAAAAAGTGTATTCCTTTGTAAGGTGCACAGGGTCCTCATATCCATTCTGAATTTACTCACCTGGCGTTGGTTGCCTCTGCCATTACGGTAATGTTCACAGTGTCATTAGTATACAGGCGAGCCCCGTTGGCAGGGGTTGGAGGCAGAAACTTGGGCAGGTAGACTCCTTCTGAGCAGGACGGCACAGGGGGGTCCACTGGAACAACGCAGAAAAGCTAGCTAGTAAAGCAATGTGCCAAGCAATTTAACTCAGATATGACTTTGCCAGTGATAATGTTAGCCAGCAAAATATGGTTAGTCTGTGTTTTGTTACATAAGATCTCAGACAGCAGCATTATCATCCTTGTCAAAACTTGTTGCAGTATGATAGCAAAAACTCGAGGGCAGGAGACAAAGAAATGTGCAGAGGAGGGATGGTGGCTGTATGGAGCTGCTAGGCAGGAGGAAAAGAGGAAGACCACAGCAAGGATGCATGTAGTGAAGGAGGACATGCAGAGGGGTTGGTGTGACAGAGGAGGACGCTAGAGACAGGATGAGATGGAGGCAGATGGCCTGCTGTTGTGAAAGGGTGCAGCTAAAGGAAGAAGCAGAACATCTGAGTGAATTCATCATGTCTTGCTGAGTTATAACATCCCTCTGCTGAATTTCCTTTCAACAAATAGCTGAAATATTAAATGGTTAAATAAAAAGAAGGAAATTACCCGTCAGAGTAAATCTGATTGGTATTTTGCTGAGAGGATCTCTGGGAGTGATGCTTGTTTGCTCATCAGACTGACGGACGATGATGGTCTGTTTGGGGAAGTCCTCCATCTCCAGCTGTACTGCGTATGAGCCTTCATCACGCCTACTCACAGAATTAAATGTCAGTGTGCAAGCCTGCAGGAGGAGGCAAAAGGGAGAAAAGAAAGTCAGCTGTATGCCGACTATGAACTGTTCCCTCCGGATGTTCCAACAGGAGTTTTGACCCCATTTCCCGTGACCTGTCACAGATCATGTTATGGGAAAAACACTATAAATCAGAATGTCAGTGACATAGAAGCTAATCCAGCTCATGGCCTATCACATAGTTTATTATAATGAAAAGCATGAAAAGCATGAAAATATATAAGCACATCAGCATGTCATAGCAAAGTGATGACAGGAAGGCCTCAACCTTGCCTTCGTAATGTTGCACCACTCCCTCCATGATTATTACCAGTAAGATCACATAGTAAAAAGTGTATGTGCAGAAAGTTGACGTCACTTCAAAGTTTGTTAACTGTGGCAGAAATGCAGATTGTTTTTACACTGAAAATTTAAAGTGACTTCAACTTTCTGCAGGGTTTTCATTTTGTGTTTGCAAAATCCATCAGCGTTGAGACTCTTGCATTTTCTAACCTCTCTGCTAAACAGCTTGAACCGAATCTTGTTCACCACATCAGGAGTGAGAAGTTATTGAAATTGTAAGTACTATGCACCGAGATTGTGCTGTGAAAATGGGAAGTGTCTGTAGAATGACAAATGTGGCCATGACATTGACCTTGAGCAGAAATGAGTGAAGACTCATCAGGTGTTTAAGTGTGAGGAGGGCCTCATACACACTGACTGATGGAAAAAAGGACATTTTGTAATTAGATGTGATGATGACTGAAACTCACTTGTGAGATGCTCAGAAAAGTTGGCGGGGAACAAGGTTTGCACTCATCTGCGTCGGTGTCTCCATATCTGCATTGAACCTTGTCTCCATCAGGGTCAAAGGCCAACAGGCTGAAGTCTTTCTGACAGTTTGAAGGAACTCTGGCACAGAGAAATCACATGCAGTAAAGTAAATGCAATACTCAACGAAAACTGGGACTTGTGGTTTTAACAACTGCAAATGGTGACATCCTTCCTCCAAGCTAAAAATGACACATAAAGCCTCCAAAATCAACCCTGTTAACATCCACCTAACCTCAGGGTTAGGGGTAAGGATGGATCTTGGAAATGTTCAGAGCAAATCTTGTAGCAGAAAAGCTGTAACACTATGGGACATTGATTGAAAGTTCAATGGGAGCCTTTTAAATTAAGTACGGTCTTGATTTTATGATAAAGAAAAAATATGCAAGCCATATTTTATTTACACCATTTCTGAGTGGCGTTTTCATGTGCCAGCTTCCTCCCACAGTCCAAAGACATACATGTTAGGTTAACTGGCCACTGGGGTGAACGTGAATGTCAATGTTTGTCTCTCTGTGTTAGCACTGTGAGAGAACGCCAACCTGTCCAGAGTGTACCCCGTCTATTGCCCGATGATGGACCAGTCTACTGAACTGATTCATATCTGTCACAAGATCCATCACCTATGGGGATATCCTCCCGCCACTGATGAAGATGTAAAATAAATACAATATATTTAAATAAATATAAAAATCTGGATAACATTACAGCCCCATTTCATAACAGAATAACCTTCAGCAGGCATCTTATTGACTTCTGCCAAACTATTTTGCCCTAATTTGGAGGCCTTGCCCTAAACTTTTATCTAAATACTTTTAGTCACCTCTGGGTTAGTAAAGCTATACCGAATATTCCAGCAAAAACACACAACAACACTCATTAAATAACAAAAGTAAATAAGTATGCTGTAAGAGATTGATATTCTGTGATTATCTTATTATCAATCTTATTAACACATCGTAGAACAGACACAAAAAATTCCATCATAAGACAAAGTACATATGGCACAAGGGTGTATACCACATAATATCTTTCTAGTTATATAATCTATAGCAATAAGCCAGATAAAATTACATACTTACACGGTATTCACATCAATTTGAACCAATTGGGTAGAATGTTCACAAACAAAACAGATATGATGTTTGACACTTTCCTGTATGATAGTTGCAAATACTGTAATGACGGCCATAACATAACAGACTTACCGCAGGACGGGCAGGATGGTGGTCTGAGGTGATTTGTTAGGCTGATGTGTGTCGAGCCGAGTCCTCAGGTCAACGTCAGTCACTGCTTTCCATTTAACGACCTTGTTTTTGGTTTTAACCCAGTCACCACCATCTAACCTTTGAAGTTTCAAAGGAGGTAATTTGGTTATTTTCTGTAGTAAATGCCATATATACACGGTTTAGCATGTAAATTAATTAGCATATATGCATGTAAGAAATCTATCTATGTTTATGTGTTACAATTATTAATCTCTGGATCTCTTCTACAGTGTGTCTTTTGTCCTGTCTCCCTCCCCTCACCCCCCATCCCCGAGCCTGGTTCTGGCTTCCCACTGTTGGCAAGCACTCGCTCATAGGGGGCCCTACAATACCCTACGCAATTCAATTCAATTTTATTTATTGATCTCCAAATTACAGCAAAACAGTTGCCTCAGGGCTCATTATATTGTAAGGTAAAGACCCTACAATAATTACAGAGAAAACCCAACAATCAAAACGACCCCTATGAACAAGCACTGGGCGACAGTGGGAAGGAAAAACTCCCTTTTGATATTTAATTACACCCTTTTCCCTTCCTGTTACTGAAAAACTGCATCAGATCACACAACACTGATCAAACTAATACATTCACCATGTTCTTTATCATCTATTATCAATTATTTTGAACCTCTTCTCATCCCTCACAAACTTCCGCCCATTTTTGGAGACAGGTGCAAACAGGTAAATGGCAATTTTTGTATCGTTTGTTAACTCTCTGAGGTCTAAGCCATCATTGGTGATAACTCTATCAATACTCTAAAATTTTTTAAATTTTGATGCATGTTAGAATGATTATTTTCTCTGTTCCCTGATTGGCAAGACTTTGGAAAAGCCTCAAATGCCTTTGCGGTTGTGTCTGAAAAGGCATCAGCTGAAATCAAATGTGCAACACCACCTGGTGCAGCAACATTTTGTGAAAAAGGGAGGAGCTGAAAGTAGCTTTGTTACATATTCTGATTGCCTAGAGTCAAGATCAGGGTTAGGTTTGGGGTCATCACCGATGGCGATTTAGACCTCAGAGGGTCAAAGTTCTCTTTCACCTGACAGTTACTGACCGTAGCTGAAAGAAACTTATACTGTTGGAAACCTCCCGAGTCATGACTCCTTCCCTCTGACACCACTCTTTGTCCTCTTCGTCCACGATGTTCAGCTCCACACTTTCAGTACCGCAGTCACTGCTGACACAATTCCACGTGTCTTTATCCGTGCATGAGCGAAAGCTCAGCTTGTAGTGAAAGACCACCTGCAATATTGTAAAAATAAGGCCTGCTGTCATTTTATGAAGAGATCCAGAACTGTTAAAAATAAAACTAAGTGCTTTTAGGTCCCTTTCAAATTCTCGGTGAATAATAAAGACTTGGCTTTGAGACTGCAGTAATGATAGATTAGCTGAGCACACCAGTATTTCTCCTTAATTCAATACTGCTCACATACTAACCATAAAAGACAAGTCCGGGCCACTAGACCTACAAGGTGAGAGAATAATTGACCTATTTTATATGTGGGGCTGGTGGTTATAGCACTACTGCCTCAAAGCTAAAATGACTTCCAGAAGGCCTGGGTTCGATTCTGTCGTGTCTGCGTGGGGTTCTTCCGGGCACTCTGGTTTCCTCCCACAGTCTAAAAACATGCAGTTACTGGGGTCAGGTTAATTGGTCACTCTAAATTGGTGTGAATAGGTGTGAATGGTTGTCTGTCTCTCTGTGTTAGCTCTGCGACAGGCTGGCGACCTGTACAGGGTGTACCCTGCCTCTCACCCTGTGTTAGCTGGGATAGGCCCCAGCTCATATTAATTTCAGGCCTGTTCATAAACATTTAATGTTATATTGTTTTTTTGACCCTATAACAATGGAGCAGAAAGTGTGCACCATAATCACATCTTGATGGATTTTAAATTCACTGCAGTGTGGTGGCATTCAGTGGCAGAATTACAAGTCATCGTCCAAATGTTTGTGCTCCTGACTGTAACATGCAGGGGTAGTCGCTGCATGCCCTGCCAGGGCTAATTACAATAATACTGAGTAATCCAGTCACAACTACACAACTAAACATACTGCAGATGTCAAGATTAAGACAAGGGATAAAATGTTGATTACAACAGGCCCACTATTATTATCATAGGCACTCCTACCATGAGAGATCCATTATATGTCCTTCCTTTGGGGGTGAAAGTCATCACTGTCCCATAGTAATGATTAGCTTGAGAACCCACGAGCAGCAGCAGCAGCAGAAAAAGGAGCAGCATGGTTACAGTCATAGTGGTGATCAGCAGAAGTGTCAATCTATACAAGCAGGAAAGTCATAATAAACTAGAATAGAGTCCTCGTCCCAGTTACGTACGCCTCTGATATGAAACGATGAGCATAAATGAAAGCTGCAATGGATAAAAGGGGGATTTTTTTCCAATACTCCTCCTACTTTTGTCTCCTCCCTTTACAGCCATAACTATGGCACAGAAATGGTTGCAAACTAAGAGGAGACAAAGAGAGGCTGTCTCCTCAGTCAGAGCTTAACAGGGTCAGTCACTGTGCAAGCCTGATGTTTGTCATGATCCTGTTTAGTTAAAGTTACTTGACTTTTTTGCTCTAATCACACTGACTTTGTATTGAAGAGTCCCACCTGTAAAAGTCCCACCTCTTTTTCGCTCTACGCACAGCAGTATACTTGTTTTTGGTAAAGCAGCATGGGAAGCGTGATATCTGGCTTCTGCTGTTCATGAGCGTGAGAGTACAGCAGAAGGGTGTGGAACAACCGCTATCACAATCCAAATATTCTGGTACTTCAGAAAGCTGAGTCAGAGCCTTTCTAAGTGTAATTATTGCCACAATAGCTCTGATTAAGTGTGCACTGCTAGACAACAACTACACATTACAACTACCCTCATATTCATGTCACAAAGTACTTTTTATCTTTGTGCAGGATATTCCATTTCCTCTCTGTTCAGATAATGGATTCTGGATTTTCAGGCATTCACATTTCTCCAGGCCTGGGGATGGAAAATAAAGCCAGGTGGCTCAGTAACACTAGAATAAAAATAGAATGGCAACCTCCTTGCAACCAGAAAAAAAAAAAAGGTGGTTTCTTGGTGACTGCATTTGATTCACATTTGGAATTGCATGTAATTGTGTTGCGCATCCAACACTTTCAATTGGAAGGTGATTGCACAGGTCACCTGGTGGGAGGCAACCAGATTCCAAGGTTCAGGTTCAATCCCTCCATCAGTTTGTGCCAATGAGTGCAACACTTCGGTGACTTGCATCTTTGGAATGGGGAACTTAACTGATTAAATTAATAAATAAAAGCAAGGGTACTGAATGGCTGTGTCGATCTGCAGTTAAATCACTGTCCTGCTGCACCTGTGTCACCTTCTGGAAAGGAATTTCTGGACTCTAAATGGAGGCAGTTAATGTGAATTTCTGTCTATATAGATGGCAACAGATTTAGAAAAGACAGCGAGTGATTTGCCTTTTTCACTGATTTTCCACAGTTTATCACAGTGATATCACAAACGGACTGAATGTAATAGAGAGACCTGAGCCCATTTATTTGCATAACAGACTGAGCTCGCCTCGTCACTGTTTTATTACCGCTTTATTGGCGTTGTAATATACTCAAATTGTCTGGAAGATGCTTGCTGACTGTGAGTGATTGCAAGCCTGGCTGCCAACTTTAAAG
Organism: Australoheros facetus; assembly: GCA_030220045.1. Classification (NCBI taxonomy): domain Eukaryota; kingdom Metazoa; phylum Chordata; class Actinopteri; order Cichliformes; family Cichlidae; genus Australoheros; species Australoheros facetus. The sequence goes on from JASGAU010342360.1 coordinate 36,541, forward strand.
CAACTATTTTAAAGGCAACATGACTGCAAGATTGTTGCACACAGTTGCAATAAGTTTGGTGGTGCTGCAGTCTCCATCCACTGTTTTCCCTACTGTGACTGTGTGAGTGTGTGAATATGCTTTTTCTCTTTTGTAAAGACAGTTCCAAAAACCTCGAGCCATTGATGTCATGAGAGGAGCTACCACAAGAATTTCAGCAGTGACTCACATGTTCAGCCCACACATTCTGTCTGCCATGATCGTTTTTCTCATTGAGACTGCCCCATCATCTGGAAGAGATGCTTTGCAATATTTAGCTCTCAGATCTGTTAAAATGTGGACTGGATTGCTGATGGCATCGTTCACAGAACAGGCTTCACACTGTAGGAAAAGAGGCCTGATGGGAGGAACTTAAGTTCAACTTGCTGGTAGCACTTCTGTAGCTTGTCTTTGATACAAATGCCAGAACGTTTACCTGCTGGCATAGGTGTGTCTTTGTTTATCATACTTACAGTGTCTCTATTGTGGTCAGGCATACTCAGGCACATCCATGGTATAACTCCCATCATGCTCAAGCTTGCTATAGTTGAGAGCTGGTTAAAATAACAGGTTTAGGAAGATCTGTCTTTGTACATGCTAACCTCATTTCTGGCCACGTTTTACAAATATTAATATTGTTTCATGACAGTCCACCACAGAGGTGTCGAGGTCAGTGTCACTAAAGGCCACACTGTGAAATGAGAATCAGGCAGATTTAATTAATTAACCTACAACCAGTCACTCAAAACAGCTTCATAATAATAGAAACTTTGAGCCTCAGTAAAATTTGTGAGTGAGTTAAAAATATGCACGCTGATATTCACTCTGTTGTGGTAAAGGTTGGTGCACTGAAAGCTGTAATAAGTAATGACTAATAAAATATCTTCAAAGGTCATTGTCATAAAACACAGTTAGGGAGGCCAAAAGCAAAAAGGATGTTGT
>JASGAU010342361.1:0-18997 GCA_030220045.1 Australoheros facetus
CTCGGACCCTAAAAGTCTTGGTCTTGTCTCGGTCTCGATACACTCTGGTCTTGGTCTTGTCTCGGTCTCGGGTTAGGTGGTCTTGACTACAACACTACCTGATGATCATTAAAAAAAAAGAAGACTCTCTTGCCATTTATTTAAATAGCACATTGGTCATTTTTGCTCAGCATTAGGAAAATGGCTGGCCCTTCACAACTAAGCAAATATTTTGCCAAAATGTCTAATTTAAACTTTGGGCTGCTTTTACATCATAGGCAGTTCTGCATTTTGACTCCTTTTCCCGATGCTTCATTACTTTTCATTAATGATAAAACATCTGTGATGTTTGTTTGCACGCTACTATTCTTTCATGCACCAAAGAATTTCAATATAATGACTATTTCATAATGATGAGCTGAAAATTACTCGATACACTCGTCTCACTCTCGTTCTTTCAAGTGAGAAAAAAAGACAGTANCCCCCCCCCATAATAAAAATAATGAAACTCGCTGGTCTCCTTGTTTCTAGCAACACTACATTTGAACTTTATGTTGACAAAGCAACAAAGCCATCACTATCTACAGCTAGAGCTTGCATTATGCTGATGAATGGAGAGCCCTGCCAGATTACTTGATTTGATAAGCAGTACAACCCATCGGTAACATAATACATCACAAATTGTTTTGTCAACAATTTATGATACCATTTATCAAATGACCATCGCAGTGGGCTGAGTTATGGTGTCATAGCTGGCATAATGTCAATACTCAAGCTGAGTTGAGGGCAGTCTGGCCGCAGTGATTTAGACATGCTACACTCTGACCTCTTCTGAGATTTTCTCTTCATTACCAGAAAAATTGATGATGGAAGGAGTGAAAAATATAAAATTTTATGCTTTAATCTTTATAATTAGACTCAAGAAGGAGATAAAGTGAATGAAATGGAGTCCGGAGTTAGTCGTGCTGAAGGCTTCTGCAGTTTATGTTCATTACATAGAAAGACAGCCTAGCTTAAATTTAAGTTGGACTTCAAAAAATGAAGGAAACTTGACCCAAAAAGTAATTAAGGTGAACAATAACTGATTTTTATGAGCTGTATGAAAGAATTTTACATCTATCCGTCATCAAGTTTCTGGCTGCCGAGCCAAAGTCACAGTGGCAGTGGGATGCGGATCGCCTTCCAGACATCCCTTTCTCTCTGATTCTGGCTTTTTGTCTCCTCAAAAATTTAAGAAATCTAACAATTGATTTGAATTTTTTGGTCTGATTTTTATTCTCCTCCTGAGAATCAATTAGGGCTGTAGCCTGGATGACAATTAAAACGTGAGGCCTTAAAAAGCCTACTGAACTCAGTCCATGTCTTTGGTATTGACCAGAATATATGGCCCGTGTCCAAGCCACCACCACTCGCTGGCCAGTCTTAAAGGTTACTGCATCCACTACATGTACCCACATTAACAGGACACTCACCTCTCTGGGTTTATGGTCTGTGTAATAATTTTAAGCAAAGAGAGAAGAGCATTCAGTGGAGACAGTAACAGCGAGAGAGTCGAGGGAGGACAAGTGTAGTATGATTGATCGCTCTGAGCAGTATAGCTGTGTATTTCTTACCCCCCTTCCCCACCCTCCCCCCGATTAGTGACTGGTCCTGATCTCTCACATCTGTCTTGACTTTCTCAAGAAACAAATTCCTGAGACATAAAACTCTTGGGATTAAAACTTTATTGAATGGTTGACTTTTTAGTCTCAGTCATACACATGAATGAAGTGGACAGAGTGAGGCGCTGCGTAGCTCCACCAGTACAGGAGGTACAGTAGGTGTTGTGTTTTAATTGAGCATATTTAGGGGGTTATAGCTGAAAATTCTTCATTGAATTTTTATCAGCCAGATTTTCAAACCTCAAACAAGCTATAAATTCAGTGGCAATATTTTCTCATGTCCCACAAACATGTGTGAGGTATATCAAGTCTCTAATTGTCCGTTTACTGGAACTTTAACATTGCATTAGTTTACCTCCCATACTAACACTTGCTCTAAATAATCACAAGGGGAGTTAACGTCGGTCATTAGCACATGCAGTATTTCCTGTAAACTGTAAACTACTGCCTGCATTCTGAAGTACTGCTCCAGTTTAAAATTTACTTGTTAAAGTATTTGAATTTTATTTTGTGATTGTGTTAAATTTGCTATCTTTTTAGTTTACATTTGTAATTTGAAGTTCACCTGTCTTCTCCTGAAAGCCTCTGTGTGGTTAATGGTGTCCAAAAACATGCAAGTGGCTCTTTGTGGATCAGAGCTACACTCAACAGTTTGTAAAGTAGTTAAAATCGACTCGAGCTTCAACACCAAAGTGCTTCATGAAAATGCAATCAACAAGAGCCACAGTCCCAATGAGTATTTTCAAAGTTGATGCTCTGAGTCCATTTTGCTGATAATGCTTTGGAAAGCTGGATGTTAATTTAATTAAGAATATAAATACTCCTTCCATAAATACCTTTTGATTTTGCTATGTTTCTCACCAAGTTTATAAGGTAACATGTTGTGTCTCTCTTGTTTATATCACCTATTCTGTGTATTTTTGTACATTTGTACTGTCAAAGCATAATTTAAAATGCATTACATGAATAAAGGAGACCTGACCTAACTTGAGCCTCTTACATCCAGATTTTTTAAGGGCACCATTTCCTGCGGTTCAAACCAATATTCATGCTACTTCTCTCTGCTCTAACATTTGCAGGCATAATGGAGACAAAGTGCATGCACGGGAGCGACAAATATCAATAAATAAATAAAATATCCAAACCAGATGAAAGACTGTTTATAATTGGGTTAGTAATGTCCCTGGCACTGTCTGCTCGGTCATTTCCTTCAATCTCCCTGAGCAACAGGGGATCATACAGGCGACACTCAGAACAGGAAGTGTCTCGCTGCTCTGTGACAGGCTGCTTTCTACATTCTTTCACCTTCTTCAACACCAACTCTGATCCAAGGAAGCTGGGAGAAAAGACATCTTCACTTGTAACACACCCGGCGATTTCACAAATCTTTTAATGATTTCTGACCCCTTTTGTGGACGGCGAAATTGTGAACTCATGCACCCATAACTTCTCACTTAATCTGTATTACTCTCATCACAACAGAGCAAGCCACTCTATCAGTAAATGCTAATCTCCTAATTAACAAGCTAATTAGGCAATTACAGCTTTGCAGAAGGATGCCTAAATGAAATATGACAACGCAGTCACTTTCCACAGCACCTGTGGGTCTTTTCAGATGTCACAATGAGAAGCATGATGACAAAGTGTTGTCTCTACACTCATAGGTGCTTATTCCTATGCCTCGCTAAGCTCATTTGTAAAAATATTGTCATTTTATTTAACCTAATCTACAGTACTTGTGGAAACAGCATGTCAAATTTACATCTAAATTATTTCTTCACATATAAACTGACCTGCATCATTTTCACACCAGCAGCAGTGGTTAGCGCAACCCCTTGGTTATGTAAAGATGGTTTTGTCAACTAGTAGACCCGCCGTGTCTTAGTGTAAGGAGCTGTCACATACGGAAATGAATTATGTTGACATATGGCTGAAAACAACAGCGAATAGGCCTGCTATGCAATGCAATGAAGAATCATGCACTGCAACAGAGGAGAGGAGTCGGAGCTGTACCTTTGAGCCCCTCTTGACAGGTATGTAGTGTGACTTGACAGCTCAGTATTTCAATGATAAATGCAGTAGTCCTGGGACTCCCATTCACTAAACTCAAGAGTGCATCGCTCCCATACTTCAAGGTCAAATGAATGAGCAAAACTGCACCGACCACTAGAGGCAAATTTGATTGTTTGGGGTTTTTTTTCACATGTTGAAATTGATTGTGATGTTAACATTTCTAATTTTGGAATTTGGTACATACAGGAGTGCAAACTTTCAGCATTAGTGGTTTCTTTTAAATTGAACATGCCAATCCTAAAGCTGGTATTTTATGAATAAAACTTCACATATTCATATCTTTAAATTCTAATCTAAGTGGAAGATAATCAATGGATGGATGGGTGGATGGGTCTACTATATGTAGATTTTTTAACGTCTTCTACTTATCATCTCCTACTTCTTATACTTCAGATTGAAATCCTGACAAAAAACAAAGCAGTGGGCCAGTCCTCTTCCTATTCTTGTAAGAAGATCAGAAGCTGAACAGTTATTTTAAGTAATGACTCATCCTATCATGACATCAAAGGAATGTCTTTTAGTAAAAGTTGCTTCCTGTTTGCAAGATCGATCCAGTCACTGAGTTCTGACTCATGAAGATGAATCATTCTCCAAAACTATTCACTATTTTTAAAGACCAGTAAGAACACAAACTACTACAGTATTACTTGAACCCCTGACAGATGCCAGGAAAATATTTAAAAAGGAGCACTTCCTGAAGTAATAAGATTTTTCTAATAATGCTGAACAAACCACGTCATACCCGTCAGCTCCAAATGAGAAAAATAACTTTCATAAGTGCCATAAGAGTTTACTACATGCTATAAGCAACATTACTAAGAAAACACGATTTACCATAGACAAACTAAAGACCACACACTGGATCACACCAGTGAGCTTTTGGACCCATAGTCATAGTCTCATACTCGCAGTCAAGCTTGCTTTATTCCAGTGTCAGCTACACACCTGTAATATTTTGCAACTGCATCTTGCACAGTTGTGACTCTCATGTTGACAAAAGCTGTCAGCAGACACGCAGACAAACACCTGCCAAAGCACTAAAAAAACCACCTTTGTGGTAGTTCCTGCAACATTGTCTCGAGGACCACATTTTGTCGCGATGACATACATACACACGCACAAGCAGACATGCACACAAAGACACAAAAACAGACCACGGTTAAAACAATACCAGCTATGTCTAGTAAATATCAGGCTTTCATATAAAAGATTAAGACACTTAATTTCAAAGATATTAAGAAGAAAGGAGGGGAGTATTGTGGGAAGCTGCTGTAGCCCCTTCTAGTCCCTCTATTGGTCACACCACACCCCTCTTTGATTCCTGCCTTCATTTTGAGCTCAGCATCACATCTGTAAATCTCTTAATATGATTGTGACACTGTTATGTTGACAAAAATCTGTCCTCAGATAGACATATGAAAACCTGCTAGCTACAGTAGTTGTCTCCAGGAAAACATTTTTTCATGACGATGCACTGACAGACTCACAAGTTGGACACACTGCCACCTTCCCATGTCAGAGTTGCTGCTGGTGTGTATCAAATTCAGACTTAGGTGCTTTACATGCTCTTGAACTTAGCGTCATCCTGTGAGTCTATTAACATTTTGATTTTGATTAAGAGGGTGACATACATGATACATAGTATAATTTTTTTTCACAAGATAACATGGATTTCATTCTTTTTTTTAAATATATGATTGTGTTATGAGGGCATTAGCTGCACAATAAATAGATAAATAAAATGAACAAATAAATAAATAAAACACAAAAACGTGGTTTATTCTGAGAATTGCTTTACAGGCTGGATTGTCACCAAATACAAGATTTTTTTTCAAAGATAGGCAGCATTAATTGATCTTATTTTTTTTGATGGTTGGACAAACTGGAGCTCCAGGAGATCACACACAAGCAAATGGAAGTGGATGCAAACTGCTCACAGAAGGGCTCTGTCCAAGTTTGAACCCGGGAGTCTCACTGTGAGGCACAAGCGCTAACCACTGAACCACCGTGCTGCAAACAGAAATCCCCTTAGCCCTTAATGGCTGCAAAATCACTTTGCACACACTTATCAATTGGATATTGCACTTTTCTTCAAAGGTAATAAATGGAATTTTAGTCCGTTTTTCTCTGTTGCTTTTTTTTAAGGTTCAGTGAAACACTGGATGGACCACTTTAAACTATGTAGACACCATTTATTCAGAGATTTAAGGGTTAATCTGCCAAAAGTTCACCATTAAGGCCTTGGTACAACACAAGGCCTCTTTTGGAAATGTGCTTTCTTTTTTCCTTTTTTTTTTTTTTTTTTTTTTTATNTTATAAAACTCTGCCCACATCCTTTACCCCCCCGACATGATTATCATTCTTTTTAACTGAAGGGAACCCCCTATTTTTTTTCCTCTGAGTCCATGATCTCGATGTTTATAGTAGAGGTGCACTGTATATTTGCTGCCATTCCTCCGGCTCAACAACTTGTCTGCTGCCATAGCAACTGCGAAGGAGCACAGAGCAGCGCCGCCTGCTTGTGCAGTGGATGTCACTCGTAGCAACGACCAATCAGAAGTTCCCATCCTTTTGTAAGAGCAGTGTGAAGATGGAGGGATGAAGTGGGTGGGCTTTCGGCATCATGCATCTGCCAGTATAGGACACGCAGATCGTCAGTCTTCGTCATTCTCGCCTGGGATTGGTCGAGGAGCTTTACTTTCCAATAATATAAACATGTCTACTGCTTGCCTGGCTTGAACCGAGGCTTACAAGGGACTATGCAGTTCTACATCAAACTGTATAAAAACTCTCATTATGTGTTTGCTTGTGTTGTTGCAGAGCTAAATCTTTGTTATTGCTAGAGAATATGCACATAGCTGCACGTGCACGCGTGAGGAAACGAGGATACCCTGCTGCCGCTGTTGCAAGAAAGAGAGGGGACTCAGCCGTGCTTTCATCATTATAATCACCATCCTAAGTACTAGCGCTTAACATTTTGTTTTTCGGTGTTCAGGCGAGAAGTGACAAGAATATAGACCCCTCCTCTGCAGGGCGGAGCGTGCATTTTCATTTCGTATTTTGTATTTTTTTTTTATTATTTTTTTTTCTACCCTCTTCCCTGCTCTGACACGTCTGCACTGAGTGAGTGGCATTGGCACACTGTCAATCGCTCACTACCGCTGCCATCAAACAACATAAAACACACACAGGCAGAGGCTGGAGCTCATAAATTTCAGAAGGGCAAGATATTTTTTTGCGCATCGCCTTTATACAGCGTTGTCTCCTAATTAATTTCTTCTCGCCGTTGCCTTTTTTTTTTTTCTAAACAGAAATCTCCCAACTTTTTGTACATTTCATATTTTTTGTAGTCACGATTGGAAACCTTGCTGCAGATTGTGTATATTTTTTTTTAAATGCTGTCAGTTGTCGCGGGAATAATTTCTGCACATTTATAGTTGACACCTGCAAGCCACAGATTGTTTTATTTGTTTACACGTTTTCACAGCGGATATTTTTTTTTTTCTTGCCGGTGCTTCACGAGGAGGATTTGGACATTTTCGAAAGGAAATGCGCCGGGAGTCCCACGAAGAGCGTTAATGAATGAGAGACCACCAAGGACCGTTTCTGTCTCTACCACCCGTCAAAACCCAGAGAAAAGACTGATTGGTATGAGGATTCGTGCGGGATGTGATGGACCGTCAATTTTGACAAATAAGTTTTAAGAGGAAGAGAAAATATTTATGCGTTTTTCTACAAACACAGACACGCGTTTTGGCACTTTGGACCGCGCGTAAAACAACGACAACTTGGACACAAGATTCACGCTAAAAAAAAAATTTAATAAAACAACTGCTGTCTATTACAAAAAAAAAAAGAAAAGAAAAAAAGAAAAAAAAATTGCGTGTGCTGTCTCTCGCCGAAGAATCAACACAATCGTGCATCTTTCCAGTCTACGGCACATGTTGTAGCCCATTTCGTATATGAGTTTTTCAATTTGTGTGGCTCAGTGCACAGACTCTTTAGCGGCTACTATGGACGATCAAGCCCGGATCATGCAGTCGATCGGCGGTGTCAGTCTTGCTGGCCACTCGGTACAAGGAGGCATGGCACTGCCGCCTCCACATGGACACGATGGGACAGACGGAGACGGAAGAAAACAAGACATTGGTGACATTCTGCATCAAATAATGACCATAACTGATCAAAGTCTGGACGAGGCGCAAGCAAAGTTGGTTGATTTATATGTTTTATTAACTTCGCCACACCAAAACGCTGAACGCATCATTATTGAGATGTGGCCCGCTTAACTTAACTCCCCAGTGCACAACAATAGGCTGGAGTGGCTTTAATGATAATCTTACTCTGAGGTGTATTTATTGCCTCGCAAAGCTTTAACACAGAGAAAGTTGTCACTGAGGGAACAACAGCATTTTAGTTAAACTGTCTGAGAGAGCACACGTGTTTTTATAAATGTTCATTCATCTACAAAACTATAAGTGGTGTTAAAACAGAATTAATGCCAGTGGGCTCATATTATGAATGAAATTGCCACTGAGAGTAATACAGTGGAGTATTGACATTGGTTTTATTTATTAACTGCTTTTTTATTTATTTATAACTTGACACAGTATATTTTTCTAGAAAATGATAACATTTAACAAAAGAGGTCTGGAACATTGCCAGGCATCACAAAGTGTCAGCTTGCAACCTTGAATAATTCTTTTACCTGTTCATGTCTAACATGTGATTTAACAGTGAACTTATTTCACTATTTTATTTTGTCTTATACTGAAACAGGAAACACGGGCTGAACTGTCACAGAATGAAACCAGCACTCTTCAGCGTTCTCTGTGAAATCAAAGAAAAGACAGGTAAGATCTTTGTCTAAAATATTATTATATTAAGCTACAAACTCAAAACTCACAGAGATATATAATTGGAGAATCAATATAATAGCACACAGGCATTTTTACCTCTCAGTGAGCCAATGACAGCCTGCATCCAGGTTATAGGTGACCTCTGACCAAATGAATCAGTCACTTTTTAAAAAATATGTCACTGTACCATGCAGAAACTCCCGCTGTCACGGAACAATAGGCAGAGTCTTCTTTCTCTTGTTTCTGCAAGTGTGTTTTAAAGCACTGGTTGCTTGGATTTGAACATAAAGTGCGCTCCAGATTTCACACTCACCACCCTGCCAGTGAAGAGGATGGAGAAGTCCCTTAGCATATGCTCTACATAGCTTAGATCACACAGAATTCAGGCTGGAAAACCTGACAACATTTTGCCACACTTTCAACATATAAGAGAATTATTATTTTTTTGTCAAATGATATGACAGGCTCACAAATGAATAATTAGATTGCAGTTGCATGAAACCCTTCCTACAAAGGGGGCTTAGTTAATCTTGGGAAATACAAATAACAGATCTTCTTCTGGGAAGTTATTTAGAAAAAACGATTATGAAATAAAGAATCAGATTTTTTTATATTTATATAAGCATAAACTGCTATTTTTTGTGACTAGGACTGAAAATCTTAACACCTCTAGTATGCATACACACCTATCCATTTGTATATTATATTAACAGTTGTAATTGCAGGTGATGATTTTGTCTCATAATTTTTATAGCTTAAACTTTGCTGTAAACTTTGTGTATTTTTTTAAGTCCAAACCTTTATCCAGAGAGTTTAGTGTTTAAACAGTTTCCCCACAGTGTGTATGGGACATATGATAAGGTGTATTTTCATAAATGAAGACAATAGCTTTTTAGTAACAATTTTTTACAGACCAGGCTTTCTGAACAGGTGCTTCAAATAACCAATCTTCGACAGCTATTTATTTTCCTAGTAATATGTATATTTTAAAGTGGTAAAAAAAAAAAATCAAAAAATTGAATATAGTAGAAAAAAATGAGCAAACCTGCTGTCTTGTCAGATTTGTGACCTTTGTGTGGTTTACGAGGAAATTAGCTTGAAGGAGATCATAAAAGTTTATGAACTTCCTCAACACAGGTGGCGTCCACAGGGGCAGGCTGAGGGGTCCACAGTCTAGCCGAGCTGCTCTGCTATGTTTGTGAGCCTGTTGATTTCAGACAATGAAAGAGACAGAGCAATAAAAAAAAAATAGTAGATGCAGATCACACAGATCATCGTTGCGGCGAAAGTGTCTTCCAGTACTGAAGCGTTGCTGCGATTGTAGAATGTGGACTTCACTGGAAAAAAAAAAAAAAAGTATTAAAGGTGATTTTATTTTCAGACTGTAGCAACCTACTTTCCCAGATCGGATTCACCCGTTTGTTTGCTGAAAGTTATAATGGGTCCTGTTTGAATGTTTAAGTTGTGCACTAAGCACAGCAGTATTAAAAAGTACACGAAAGTACACGAAAAATGATTTGAAACTGACACCTTTTGCATGTGCACATGTACATTTGATAGAGATCCTGGGAAGGGGTGAGTGTGAAAAAGAGATGAGACAGAGCAGGAGAGTGAGAACAAGCCTGTGTGTGCATGTGTGTGTGTGTGAGCGAGTGTGTGTGCATGGTTAACCTGTGGTTTAAAGTCACAGCCTCCCCCTCTTAGCCATTGACAGAGCTCAGCTGGTCTGGTGGCCTTGTTGACCGGTCTGCTTTTCCAGCTCACAGTAAGCCATTCACTGGCTCCTGTAGCATCATTCACAAGGCTTCCTTGGCCCTTTCATGTTTGTTGAGATGGCACATGGGACTGCTGCCTTTTAGCCGCGGAGCCCACCACTGTCTGAAAATGGCTTTTAATAATAAATTTGAAAGTGGTCCAAGAATCATCAGTGTAATTACTGCACACATGTATCATGTTATCAGGGCTTATTGCATAGTGTGCAGATGATTAGTAAGACTAAGGTCTGGCTTAGTATTATTTTGTGATCAAGATGGTGAGAAGGAGTTAAAATCTGAAATTATACTGTAGTATTTTGGAATGGAAAGGTTAAGAAAATGCATTTTCTAGTATTAGCAAGACACTTCAAAGCTTTTTTTTTAAGGTGTTTAGAAGTTTATGGCACTCTTTTAACTGTTATTGTAGAGCTACGGGCACATTTCTGCATTGCTAATGCCCTCGAAGTATTAATTCACTTTGATATGCTAATTAGAGAGCATTATGCAAGAAATGAGATTAAGTGGCAGCATGAAGTCATTTGCCTGTCACTAAATTGAGTGTTTTAGCAGGAAGGCTTTTTTCCTCCAAAATTTCTTGGTTTTGCATTTAGATAAGCTGAATGTGAGATTTGGCTGGCAAGTGTTGTTCTTTGTCCTTTCGTGTGTGATCTTTTTCTTTAGGTTCATACTTTAAAAAAAGAAAAACAAATCTTTCATGTTTTTAACTGTTTTAGGACAAAGGATACATTCACGCTGTACCTTTCCCCCCCTTAGGCTTCGTGAGGAGACAATGAATGCATTGAGTGAAAATTGCCTGCGATTTAGATGAGTTTTGCAGTTATGCCTCTGTGCTGGGTTTGTTTTATCCTGCTGGCTACTCCCTTGTCTTGCTCTCTTGCTTGGAAGAAGGGCTCACAGCAGCAGGAGCAGCGGGAGCGGCAAGAATAACAAAGGTGAAAGATTACCTCCATATGGTATTTCTGACCAGGAAAAGAGAGGTTCTGTAGCAAGACTCCTCTTTGATGTGAGGTTTAATCAATAGAAAGAGATTACAGAAAACTATTACAGGCTAAATCATGGAGTACTACAGAGAGGCTTAGCCCTCTCCACAGCTCTCTCAGCTGCGTGGCGCTTCTTTGGCTGCGTATTGACTTGTTGTTTTCCTGACCTTTGACTCATCAGGTTCAGAAATGGGGGGTCTGGAGAGGTAGGGGTGGGAGGGAGAGAATGTGGCAGATTCAGGCTGATGACTGCTGCGATCCTGTGTTAGAGGCAGTGGATTAGGGAGGGACTGCACTCACAGGTTGAGGCGGTGTCGCCGGTTTTGTTGCACATTTTTGATTTAGCTTCTGAAAGAGCTAAACGTGCTTTCATGTATGCACTTCGGCTCGCCCGTGTTATATTCAGTGCTCAGCTAAGAAAGACTGTGCTCGCTAAATACAGTTCAGGATGAGCCTGTAATTAACCACATGCAAGGCGGACTAAAAGTATTACCTGAAGTAAATAGAGTTAGGACTGAGTGGGTAAGCATTTTTGAATTCTGTAGGGAACATTAATTTGAGTGGTGGCAGGCAAATTTAATGAAGCTTCTCTTCCTAATTGAATTATTGCTATTATTACCAATTTTTATTATTATTATTATTATTATTACTATTATTATTATTATTATTATTATTATTATTGTTATATTTTTCAGAAGCTAAATCAAATTAACTTTAGAAGCTAGGGAATTTTTTACATTTTATTTTATTTTATTTTACTTTTCCCTTTTTTTTTTTTGCTCTACCTCATGGGTTTTTCTTCATCCTGAAAAAGCTCCAGTAAATGCATGACAGAGAACAGAAAGCTATTCAGCAGCAGACACAATTGACTTTGGCTGCTTTTTGTCTCAGAGAGCCCCAGTGATGTGGCTGCAGTGACTAGATAGTGTTGTGCCGAATGGCTTGCGCACAGCTGGGTTCTTGACTGGCTCAATGTCAGGGCCACTAGTGGTTCCCCTTCTAAAGCACAAGGGGGACCGAGGAAGATGTGGCTATTATCTAAGTAGCTCCCAAATACCCGCCATTTCCCCATCAGCAAAGATGAAAAGAAGGAGAGCCAGACAAAGAGGAAAGGAAAAAAAAAAACCAAGAGTATACATATTGGTTTCATTTGGAAGGGTAAATGCTTTTGTGTTGTGGAGATAGATGTCTCTGCAGCTGTACTGGCTGGTAGCTGCACGTACAGAACCTCAAATCTTTCTTTTTTTTTTTTTGTACAATGATCCAGTGCTGTCCTTCCATCTGCACATGCACGCACCCATCTTGCACACGTCTCCCTCTCTCCCCCTTGAATCGCTCCAAGCGTATTCTGTGGGCTCCTGCGCGATCAACAGCTCATAATTGTTTTTTGCACATACGTTATGCAAATGAGTCTTTATGGCAACTGGCATAACAATTAGCATCCTCCAACAATATTTTAGTAGGTTAATTGCAAAATTTCTGAATTGTACATCTGAGTTGTTAATTAGGCATGACAGAGGTGGTGAAATAGTTATCTTCAGGCGGTGGCAGCCAGCAGAGGCTGCTTTGGATGCAAAAAGGAAGGATTGATTGAAATTAGTTTACAGCAGTAGGAGCGTGCCTGCTGGAGACTCTTTGCATGCCCCTCTTGCTTTTTGTGGCATCTGTTTGTTGCTGAATGTGAAAACATAAAACAGAAGCAAACACGAAGAAGGTGGGTCAGATTTTGACACCTGTAGAAATTTCGCACCTTTGTGTCTATTTGAGGAAATACTTGATGTAAGTGGAGTAAATTGACAGGAATCGTACAAGATGTCTTGCTGGTGTGAGTTAGCATGATTTATTTTATTTTATTTTATTTTTAATGCGTCACTACAGCTCGACTTTAAAAGATCTTATGACTGTCAGACACATTTAAAGCAGGTTTTTTTTTTTTACTTTTGTAAATGTAACAATGTGAAGTTTTTTTTTTATTTTAAAGTTAAATGTAGCAGGGGAAAAAAAACAAAAAAACAACAAAAAAGTTCGTCTTTGTTATTCATTTCTTGATTAAAAGGCAAAAGAAAAGAAAAATTCAAAATGTGCTTAACTTGACTTCTAATGTGTTGATTATGAAAACACAATTTATTAAGTTTTTTTTTCTTAGACTCAAATTGATTCTATAGGCTTTCAGCTATAACTTGAGTTTATTTACAAGTCAGTAAATAAAGTCACAAAGAGACTTTATTTTAAAATTACGCTCCAAGTCTCTTGTGTCATGATGTTCATTACTGTGTCACCCGATGGCCAAGTGTATGTAATGCCATAGAGCTGGTTATTAGTGTAAAAAGCGTTACAGTGAAAGGCTGGTGCAAAGTAAGTCCTCTCTCAGTAATGACTCTGCTATTTATAGGTCCGTATTTCATTAGCTCTAGTGTTTCAGGGAAGAGTTTTCCTCATGGGACAATAGACACCATGATGTTCATTTACTCTGTACACATTACATGTGGACAACTAAGTGACCCATCATCTGTGAGTGCAAGAACAGGGAAAGCAGTCTTGAATTTGCTCTTAATTTCACTTTTGCACAAGTGATGTTTTGCATGTTTAATCTTTTTAATAGATGGACGCCTGTTCATTTTGGAGGGTGTGTATAGGCGTGTGTGTGTGTGTGTGTGTGTGTGTGTTACAGGTGATGCAGTTCTCTTGCTAAAGTGATGAAGGAGATAAAACCACTAGTCAGTAAATGTACACATTTGTAATATCTTGACACCGTAGCAGTCTGCCGGTTGTTATGTGGCAAAAGTGATGTGATGTGCAGTCGTCACCTTTCTTCTCTTTACACGCGATTGTTTTCCAAAAAAAAAATCGGAAAATGTGAATCTTTGCTGTCTCTTCCTCATTTGCAAGCTTGAAAATGAAGCCCCTCTCCCCATTGTTCCAGATGCCATTGTTCCACGTTTCATACATTAGAATGATATATTGAAGGCAGAAATGGGAAAAAGACTGCAATGCAATGAAATTTTAATCAGCGTCTTCTGCTGCTTTAATAAGGCAAATAATTCTTATTGGCTGCTGTGTTAAGATTTCTAATATTTAATTCATAACAAACCTTGCATTATTCTGCTCTTGCCCTAAGACAAGCTCCACTCTGCTGCCTGCTAAAAGGCAACAATGGGGGGGGGNAGTGCACACCCAGCATTTTTCTTATCAGTTTTGGCATAAATATCACACTGTTTTGATATTGCTCATGACTTCAAACATATATTTAAAACAATTTTAAATAAATGCGTCACTGGAGCTAATGATGGAGAAACTGGGCTGCCACTGCTGGTGATCAATGGACAAAGACTTAAGCTGCTTTCTTTGTAATTTTGTCAGCAGTCAGTTAAGCGCAACCATTTGCCAAGCTAATCATCTTTTTATTTTCTTTTGTCCTTAAAGTTCATTTTTGGGTCTGAAGTAATGGAGAGATGGCAAAGGGCCAGCAGCTAGGTGCTGGCTCATGTTACAGTGAAACGGTGGGACCTGTTTTCGTCTCTCGGTGAAATGGCTTAATTGGTGTCAGAGCCCCAGGGATAAAGGCCTCTTGCTCTGAAACACAGCCACACAGGCCCTGTCTTCCCTCAAACCAGGAGGAACGGCCGACGTCTGCTGGTGAATGAGGACTAAGCCATGGCATAACAATACCAAATGATGTTTGGGATGACAGAAATTAATATGCACTTGCTCCCAGAAAGCTATGATTAATGACGGCGAGCAGGGAAATGCTGTCCCTCCTTTTGCTCCTCTTTGACGAGGATTGAAAACCAAAAAGGAAAGGAGAAAGGCTGGTTTCTCCTCTCTTTAGAAAGTGGAGGTCATCCAGAGTACATTACTGCTATTCCTCCTTTTTTTTTTTTTTTTTTTTAAGTTTTTCCTCAAGCAGAAGGCAGGAAAATACCGAACACTGGCAGTGAATTTTGGAATCATTCAGTAACATTGTGACATAGTATACTGTCTCATGGCATGTGGCTCAAAGTCAAAAGAAGACAACACAAATACACGGATACCTTTGCAAAGCTTCTCACCCCCTGGTCATAATTTTGACTCTAGTTAAGAGTCTGAATATTACACTGATAACCAATATTCTTTGTAATGTGTAAAAACAAACAAAAACAACAAATAGCTCATTGAATATTAATAAGTGACGATCTGACAATGTCTTCTTTTCATATAGAATTTTACACACACCCATTGATATCGAAGCCAAAGGTGTGAACAAAATGGTGGTGTGCTGTTGCCATGATAATGATCTGTATCTGTTGTGTCCTAGGAGGAGATGCATGAATATTTAATTGTGTCTGCTCGAGAGATTCCCCAGACCCTTCTGTTCATTTCTTACTTTCTCTAATGTGTTTCCACCCTCCCAGGTACTTCCTCTCTAAGTAATGGAGAATTAAAGCGTGCATTAAAATGATCTAAATTGCAATGTAAGGGATTTCTAAGGACATTTGTCTCAGCACAATGCGGCTGAAAATTCAAATGGCAAGTTTTGACAACGGACATTCTGCTGACACCGTGTATTTGCTTCATGTTGGCTCCTCAAATAAGCATTTCCTCTGTCAAGGTGATTGATATGTATTAAGCATGCACTTTTTACATCACGGCGCTTTGGAAGATAATGTGGGTGCACGGATATAAGTTTTAAGCAGTGAATGAGTTCCCCTCATATTGATCTATTTGTGCTGGCGGAGTGGCAGGTGCTATACGAAGACTGTGTCAGCTTTGATTGTTTGTGTCAGTGATCTGAGCCGACACTGAGCTCTTTTACTGTTCGTCGCTGCACTTGCTTCCTGTTGATGAATGGCAGCGCACTGCACAGATCCTCAAAAAAACTCATGTCTGTGCTGTCTCACCAACCCTGTGAATCAACCTTGGATCTCAGAGATTATTTATCGCTTGTGTACACTTGGATTTTTTTTTAAATTCAAAACTGTGGGACATAGCTAAAATGTCCATAGGGCTGTTTTTATTAATTCAATAATATAAAAGCTTTCCGTGTGAATGGGAGCATCAGTTGTTGGGGGACAGGAGGTGTGGTTCCTCTCCTTTTCTAAATATTCGAGTTCTTAACGTGTGTGTGTGTCTGTTGGCAGGAATGCTAGGTTATGGCATGAAGGTGAGCCTCTGTAAGTATGCAGAGCACGGCGGGCCTCGTACGGGTGCTGAAGGAGAACATGGAGTGGCAGAGTTAATTTATTTAATGACTGAGCGTCTTATATCTCCCCAGCCCTGATTAGAATCCATGCTTGATGAGGGAAGCGATAGAGGGGAGTGCGCTGCCCCTAGGCCCTAGCACGTACGTTCATGGTTTTCTTTCTCCAGTGCCTATTTTCCCCACCCCCCCAAATCCACTGGGTTTTGCAATAAAAAAAGAAAGACATAAAAAAAAGGAAAAGTGCACCACCAAGTAGGATCATTTTCGTCTGTGTCCATTGTGATATTTTGTGATTATGCCTGTACATGTGATCGTTTTGTTGCACACTGGCAAGAAATGCAGCTCTGAGGCTGATTAAATGTGTGTGTTTGTATGTGTGTGTGTGTGTGTGTGTGTGTGTGGCGTGCTCCGTGATAAAGACGAAGTGCTGTGGAGCTCCATGAACGTGGGAAAGCCAAACAGAGTGTGTCACTTTGGCAGCACGGGCTGTCAGCATTGGGGAGCTGCAGTTGTAAAAACCATGACCTTCCTCTTTGCCAGCATGTCTCTTGCAGAGCCAAAGCGCTGCCCTGTAGATCTGGGCTGGCTGTGGGAGGGAATACAAACATGGAGAGAGGGCAGACAGTGGCAAAAAATAAATAAATAAAATGGTAAGAGCCATAATTGTGAGGAAGGGGCTGCTGAAGTAATGAAATACTTCTTGGAGCTATCATAACTGAGAAGGTGAGGGAGGGAAAGCGAGAGGAGTAGCAAAGAGGGGGAAAAATACTCCGTGGCTTCTAACATTTCCATGAGCCATCATCAGTAATGCCGCAGCAGCCTCACAAACCAGAAATTATTTCTTCAGGCGTCGCTGTCAAGTGTTATTCAAATAACACCGGCCTCACATTTGAATAACAGCCGACATTTTGAATTAATTAATCAGACAAGATAGTCTGGGCCTTTTCTCATTAGTCTACAGGTCAGGCTGGGGAAGATATATGCGCCGGTGATGATATACTTGTCTTTAATAGTGATTTATGGAGATTTTGGATTGTACTCGATTTGTCAAAGGGCCTGGTAGCAGAAAAATAGAAGAGTGTATATTTCATTACCTAATCTTTGATACGTTCCACGATGGTGAAAGATACAATCCCGTTGTGTAGATGCACAGGAAAGCTCTTTTATATTCACTCGTCTTGAGTGAAGAAGCACACACACACACACACACACACACACACACACACACACACACACACACACACACACACACAGAGTCACACATTTAATCTCATACTGTAGGCTTCCCATTTTACTTTTCCTATGCAATTAAGCGAGAGCTGTAAATTATAACTGTACCGTACTTTAATTATCATGGTGTAAAAATAGAGTTCCTGTGTTTGAGAGGATTTCATTAACTTACTCAATATTCCATGTCAGCTAGGAGGATCGCAAGATCACAGCGAGGTTTGTGTTTAACATCCTCTGAATTAAGTGTGCTACTTACCTGGATGCTATTTAATTAATAGAAGAGCGAAGGACAGTAGGCTTGCATGTAAATACAGACTCTGTGTCTTCCTGGCTGCATTTTAGCTCAGCTGGTTTGACATTTTATTTGGGGTTCATACCGGGTTGTGTGCGTATGGTCACAGTGAATAAAAAAGTACAGTTTTGAAAAGGATAGTGCTTATGATGTAGTGTCACCTGCTTTGTGGGTCGTTAGATATGAAGACATTCAGTTTATCAACAGCTATTTGTATTGTTTTTAACACGCAGAGGTTTTAATTATCCAAAGCAGACACGCAGCACATGCAGTATACATCTGTGATTTTATGCTATACAATGCGTGCGTGCGCGCGTGTGTGTTGGAGAGTGTCAGGAAGCTACGAGCTGTTGCCATTCCAGTGAGCAGCCCACACAAAATGCACCAACACCAGTGTGACAAAACATTCAAATAAATTGCTGTCAGGCTGCCGAAACACCAAGTGCAGCGATTTTTATCTGACATGTGGAAGACCCAGACATGCAGTCCTGACAAGTAACGCCAGAGCACCTGTGAGAGACGAGCGATAAAAATCAGGATATGCCTGATCCTCGGCATAACAATACCTATCATTACTTGATATTATTACTCTTCTTAAAGAGAGAGCTCAAGATGGAAAGATAGTATGAACGTGTTGGCTTCTTTAAAGTCCGGATAATAAATGATGTTAGACCGCTGTTGGTTTAGACGCACAAACATTTATGGTTAAGTGGACTTATGCAGGCTGATGGCTTTTCAGCAAGTATTAAAATGGCTTTTAGGTTCGTGCAGAATTGTTTGTTTGTTAATATTTGTGGGGCATGTTTTTTGTCTGAAGGTTCAATATAAAAAGTGCCGATGTCAGAAAATGAAATTTACTGGTCCAGCATCAGTATTCACCGATGGGTGACTGCAATCAAATGCATACGTAGAGTGCAATGTAAAGATTTTTACACACACACACACACACACACACACACACACACACAC
>JASGAU010342366.1:0-13176 GCA_030220045.1 Australoheros facetus
GTGTGTGTGTGTGTGTGTGTGTGTGTGTGTGTGTGTGTGTCAGATCAGGTGCCAAGCAGATCACGCAATCTGATCAGATGGATAATGGCTACTTGTGCAAGTGATACAAAGTGTGTTAGAAAAACTCCACTTTCTATTAAGCTGGGAGCAATTTGGACATGTTTGTGGGTGATGCTGAACAGGACATCTAGGCTACTGCCATTATTCAAAAAACATGGATTAAATATAGCAAACCAATAAAGCTGGGACTCCAAAACGTAATTTGAGAAAATCTGATCCACAGTGTCTTTTGGCTAAAAAAAAAAGCGGCTACGTGGCACCGCTAAAACAAAAGCCCTGTTTCTACTTTTGAAAATATTGCAGTCATGCAGTACTGCAGTATCTTTAAAGATATAATTTGCAAAGACAAAAAAAGGTAACACCTTCCTCTAGAGGGACTAGATGGGATCACCTTTCTTTTCTGTTTGGATCTCGTCCGATGCTGCTTTTGTTTTCTCGTTCTAACTTTTTCTTGTTGCATCTTGATGTATAAATTATGGGAGGTCACAGCTTGGCTGCTTGCTAACTTCAGAAGAAATACTTGCAGCACAAAAATTTAAAATATGATGTTAATTTTTCACATTATGTTATAGCTTGTTTTTGAATATTATATTTTTACATGTGGTCAGACCACATGTTGAATTTCAAACTGCAAACTTAATTTTAAGTGTACCCTGGCATTAGCAAATTTAACAAAATACCAGTGCTGTTGCTTTTTATGTGAGGAGCTGCTGGGAATTAAATTTATTCCAACAAATCCCTCAACACCCAAGTCCCTGGTTCATGTTTTATCCCTTCTCAGACTAGCAGTACTTACCACTGCTGACCAGGAATGCTCCAGTACACCTGAAGATTCTCTAACCATGTACTGTAATAATGATTCCATCTACCCTGCTTTTTACATCTACCCTTTTAGACCCAAAGACATGCAAAATTTATAATCAACATTACATGCTTCATCTATGCACGGCCACAATCTATCCAAATGGCTGGACAAAACAAAGCATTGCTGTGAGTTCTCTGGTTATTTGACAGCCAAACCAAATTTCTCCTCACCTCCCCCCATTAAACCGTCACCTCAGCCCTCACCCCCTTAGCTCAGTTGTAGTCTTCCCAGTCCTGACTGTGATGAACAGTTTTAGAGGCAGAAGCCTGGTGTTTTGCAGAGAGGGAAGCTGCCCATCATTCAGGCAGGCTTCTCTGTGGCTTGGGGAGGGATTACTAAGCATTCAGACGGCTTCACACAGTGAGCCACAGCCCGTCTGATCAGTGAGGCACTTGCCTATCTCCCACCTTACCCCTGGGGCCATGATTTCACAGGGATTAGCACACAAAGTTGCCTAATCTCTCCCTCGTCTTTCTCTTTCTACTGATAGCCATCTCAAACATGAATGCATACATACACTAGCAGTTACACATTCTCGTATGTACAAACACATAAAATGGGATAAAATCAGAATGAAATAACCAACAAATTGTGAAAAATTAACTCCAGAAAACAACTGCCCAGTAAATATGTTTATATCAAACAGATCTCAAAATGAGAGACTGGGAAGTACGACCATTCAAAGAACCTGAAACAAACTCACAAGTGCTTTCATACAATACTGAGCTTTCCACCAACGACCATCATGGAATGGAAAAGTAATGGAAAAGGCCATCAATGATGCTACCCTGGTGTTTTTCCTGCTGTCACATGCTGTAGATAAAGCCATCCATATATACATACATACATACATTTTGGGTTGTCAGTCTATCTCAGGGTAATGGAAAAACAAATGTGTGTGTGTGTGTTATGCCTGTGTACTTTGCACATTATTAAAATTGTAAGTTGAGACTTCTTCTGCAAAGCAGACATATAAATTTTCCTGTTCACTGCATCAACCCAAAAAAACTGCAAAAATCTTCCTCATTAGCCTGGCACATACTGCTAACTGAATAAAAAAAGATTTAATTAGCAACTAACTTTACCACAAGCAACAAAGCAACTATCCAAGGGAGTAATGGTGTTCCTTGGACCTGGACCTCAGCAAATCATCTACTGAATTAGCTTCTAAATTATTACACTTCTCAACTACTGGACCGGCATTGGATCAACTGAAACACAACACATGACTGAACCTCTGGACTACCACAACTGGACTAACTAGCTGGATGAAACCACCTGGTCACAGCAGGCATGGCACAGCACTTTTGATAGACAGTGTTACACAACGCTCCTAATGTTAACAAATGATCTTTGTTAACTTATTTATTCTTTTTTTAATTTTTGTTCTGACACATCTTCAGTCACATTCCACAGAAAAAAGGCACCCATTCCTGCAACACACACACACACACACACACACACACACACACACACACACACAAAAAAAGATCTGGATTTTCATGAGCAACAAAAAAAAAAACAAAAGGTGGAAGCAGCAATGAGAGGGCCCTCACACTTCAGCAAATGTTCATGCACACCACAATTGAGCCCTGCTGTAGTTGAACCATGCTATGCAGGAACAAGGAGGTTTTAAAAGCCCAGGATGCTAATTGGGTGTTGCATAATCTATGTACTGAATGCTCCCTATGCCCACTAGGGGACATTCGAGAAGACTCACCAATTATATGACGTGCTGCTGTATTTCAGATCTGGACTCTCATTAAACGTGAAGTTTCAGACAGATTGGACAATCTAAGTTGTCCAAACTTTTGACTGGTTCTGTATACTTGAGATATGACAATTCTGTGTCCTGTGGCGAATGATCAAAATTCAGTGTGCTGCTGTGAACACGTCCTTTCATGAGAACTCAAAAGCTGTACAATTTAACATCACAAAGGTCTTTAGATTAAAGTCACCAAAAATCATGTTGATCCAAAGAAATCTCTGGGAGGAGGCGTGGAAATATCAAAAAATGCCCCCAAAATTACACCTTAAATTAAAAATGGCTGACTTCCTGTCGCATTTATGGTATGGCTCAAAGAAACTTTGTTTGCCCATCTCGAGACATTACATGAGGCTGCCAAATTACAGATACAGTACCAGTCAAAAGTTTGGAAACTGTTGTGTCCAAACTTCTACGGTTGAAACACAGCGCCGGGGCTGATTTTTAAAAATTTTGTAGGGTAGTGCTATGAAACCAGTTTGAAAAACTCACTGATAAAAACCATCAAAATTTAAAGCTGTACTCTTCTTGAAGGTGTGTGCCAAGTTTCTTGACTTTTCATGTTTTTCAAGCCCCTCAACAACAACTTCCTGTTTCGTGGAGAATCATCATATCACCAGGGTGTCCAGGGTGTTAAGTTTAAGTCACAATTTTCACACAAAAACAGCATCAGTGTCTGAAATTGATTCAGACCACTTTTAATTCATTGTACATTCTGTATAATGACAATAAAGGCATTCTATTCTATTCTAGTACATAATAAAAATAGAATAGAATAGAATAGAATAGAATAGAATAGAATAGAATAGAATAGAATAGAATAGAATAGAATAGAACAGAACATGACATTTCTTGTTTCCACTCAGAGGTGCTCTGACTATCACTCTTTATTGGCACATCAATGTGTTCAGGGCATGACTCTTATAAGTTATTACTTAAAATGAAATTCACATATGAAATCTGCTGATTCATTATGCATCAGGCAGTCACAGCATAACAATGTAAAAAAACAAAAACTGTTTATCTTATCTTTAAGAAAACTGGGAATATACTAACTGTTGGATTTATGAACAGAAGCATTGCTTTCTTCAAATTGCACTTTTAAGCAGTAAATAACTTCTGCCCCCATTAAGTGTTGGGAATACTTCAGGCTAGTACCAAATGGCAGAACACAGACACCTAATTCAATCAGAAAGCCCGAGGGCCACCCAGCATACCTAACTACATCATGGTTAAGCATCTTGATTTTGTCAGAATTATCGAAAATGACAAGTGAACTCGACATGAACCAGAGAGTCGGGGTGGAATCCTTGTATTGGCATTTCTTAATCTAAGCAGGGCACAGGGCAGTGCTGGAAAATCAATACTCTTCAGTGAAGCTCCTGTTCTGCTGTTTTCTCCCCATGAGTCTGAATAAAAGGACTCACAAGCATCAAAGTACAGTAAGAAAATAACAAACGCAGGCTCAGTAAAGTCACAACACTCAAGGGATAGATATGGAATACTGTACAAATAATTATTCATTTTCTTATTCATTCATATTTATTATTTCTTAAACCTGATTCATAAATTCTTTTAATCTCCATTATATTAACCCACATTTTAGGAACCCATGCAGTTGTTCAAACAGAGAAAGGCAGTTATGTTCCCACAGAAGTAATAAATTATACCTTAACTCAGCTTTTTAAAACTGGGACAAGAAAAAAATTAGAAACATTAACATCTTTTTCACCAACAGATGATTAACATATAGAGTATAAAACTTTTCCTACAGTCATTAGAGTTTGGTTTCTCACATATATGTCATGGGTTGTGATTTAGGACCCAAGTGCAGACTCGGGAGGCAGAGTAGGTTAAACAAAAAGTGAACCTGTTTATTTAGGCGATTTGCAAAATCCATGAAACACAGAATCCACGAGGCAAAACAAAACCCACAGCAACAAACGCAGGGGCAGGAATACACGAGGGAAGATCACAGTCACTGACAAAGAAAAAAGACAAGGGCAGAACCAAACGGACACAAACACACTGATCAGAGGAACGTGACACAGCTGGGGAAATAACATACAGGTGAAACTAGTCAGTGCAACTGACTATCAAAGTAAAACAGGAAATAATAACAAAAAACACAAAAACAAGAATTTAACAGAGGGAAAAGCTGACAAGTACTGAACTAAGACCAGAAAAAACAGAAAGAAGTAAACTAATTGCTAGAAGAACAAATGGTAACAATTCTATAGCTAACAAAGTAAGAACATAACACAAGAAACACAAGACTCAAATGATGGAACACGATATACAGAGGACACAAGGGAAGAGTAGCAAAAAACACAAGGAACTGTTGCTAGACATCCTATATACACAAAGCTTATGAATAAGTTCAGTAAATCTTTATTGACTCATTTGCCTGCTTTCCTGAGTGTTCAGGCTGCTAGTTTATTCTTTACATTCTTTTCATGTCCACCTTCCCATGCTGTCAAATTCAGTATAGACATCATTACTCTAGTCCAATCATTTTCTTGCCCTCCTTCTGCAGGCCAGTCAGCCTCAGTTCTGTATGCTTTAAATGCATCTGACTTGTCCGCTGTGAACCATGCCAGCTGAAGGCAGACCTGCATTGTGGCTCGTATTCAATCAGTCCTCCTCTCTGAAGCTTCTGGCTAAATCACCACCAATCCTGCCCCCAGTCTCAGTGCAGAGCGTTTACAAGAGCTTGCCTCCATGTCCTTATTTGATTCAATCCAGGCTGCTAGTCATTCCAGCTTCACAGCAAGCCCCCATTCCTGCTCTCTCTGCTCCATCTAATACACCCTCAAGCACAAGAGAACCAGAAAGTCTCCTGGATCGGAATCTCTTCCTCATGAAAGCACAGATGCAACACAGGTTCTACTCACCCGTGCACTAGCAATGCTGTAGTGTTACAGTCCATACAAACAGCGTGCACTTGACACTGTCCCACTCACCCATCTATTCTTCCAGCTGCTGCTTCTGCCTCACCACAGTTTACTTCTGGGCACCTCTGGAAATTTTCTTTGCAGGCAAAAGCCAGATACCTGTCTAGCACTGATAGGGCATCTCAATCTCAAATATGGTTAAAAAAAAAACACGTTCTATCTGTATCACAAAGCTCTATTCGGTAAACGTGCCATCTATATTTCCCAGTACAATACACACACCAATTGGTCACTTCTCCACATCAAACTGCTCATCCCGCATATCCTCCTCTACGTGCTTCTCTGTGCCCAGACTACATTTTGAAATGTTGGGTTTGATCAATCTGGGTACTCCCTCTCTGCCTCCCTCTCAAGCTCATCACCAAGGGCAGCAAGTATTCATTCTTAATAATAACAGATTTGCAGTGATTTTAATGAAAATGTCTGCACTTACCCCCACTGTAATTTCCTCCATATATGGACTTACAGAGAAGCGTCCAAAATCAGCTTGTTCTTGTGTTTTGCCCAGGTCCTGTGCTCAGAAGGGGAATCACATTGGTTCCAAAAACTTTTAAGAATTCATCCTTCCACTGTGATCAGTGTTTATGCCCCGGCAAATGAACTGGCTCATCACCCCAATCCTGTGTCTGTGGATCATTTAATAACTGGGCTCTCACAAGGGGTTCATGTTGGTGTTGTTCCAACAACTGCAGTCTGGCTATGTGGCATATGGTCACCTGCTCACTGAGCTAAATCAGCACCCTAAATAGTTTTTTGTTTTTGTTTTTTCCACATAGGAACTTATAATTAGGTAATTAAAGTTCTGGCTTTTTCATTTGACAATTAACAAGCCAAATATGGTTTCTCGGTTCCTGAAAAAAATAGTGTGATAAAGGTTACTGTATGTTCTCATCTCTTCCTTTCCAGCTATTACGCACAAGCCCGACTGGCATCGCAACTCGCAAATACTCAGGAAAGAAAAGGCTGACATTTGAGTTAGCCAATCCTCATTCTGAACCAGCTTCTAGCGTTAACAGCATGATTCCTATCAAGTCAATTTCACTCCACTATGCTTCAGTTGATAATGCCATCAAACCGATAAACTTAGCTGGCCCTGGCAAGAGCTGACATCACTGACTGTCAGAGATAGAAAATTCGTTCATATTTATTATCCCTGTCTCTGAAACACAGTGAGCAAGTCAGGAATCTTGGCATCATTATGGATAGTGATCTCAGTTCTGATAATCACATCAATAATGTTAGAAAAGTCATATTCAATCTGACTCTGAGAAATTGGTCCATGCTTACATATCGAGCAGGTTTGGTTATTGTTACGCTCTATTTGCAGCATGCTCCAAATCATTAGTGGTGGATGACTTTAGCTCATTCAGAATGCAGCTGCAAGAGTCCTTACAGGTACAGGGAAATTTGACTATATTACCCTAGCAATTGGCACCCAGTGCAATATAGAATAACCTTTAAAACTGTGTGTGTCTGCCCCCTAATGCATCTCTGAGTTGCTCACTGTCTACAACCCAGGCAGACCACTCTTTTAACTGTTCCCAGAATTAGAGCTAAATATGTTGAGGATGCTTTCAGTTATTGTGGTTCTGTTCTTTGGAACAAGCTGCCTGCTGACCTGAGATCAATTACATCTGTGCATACATTTAAAAACAGACTCAAAACCTTTTTATTCACACAGGCCTACACTTAATAGGTGTTGTTGTTTTGTTTTGTTTTATTTTGCTGTTTTCATTGCATTAAGGCATTGTAAACCTACACAGGGTTTAATGTTTTATCCTCTGTGTTAAGCACATTGAGTTTACATGTAATGAAATGCGCTATATAAATAAAATTGCCATTGCCATTACTGATGCATTCAAAATCGTCCCCATTCATCCATCTCACAGGCATCTTTTCAGCATCAAGTGGGATTCCAAATTCTATTTTGCAGTCAAATTAACATTCAGGTGTAAAAGCAGTTCAGCCATATTGAGCCTAGTCCATGAAGCTCTCTGGTGGATTCTGCTGAATAAAGTTAAACACCATGGTGTCCTTCACCCATTGGCGGTTTTCTTCAAGTTGATCCTCCGCTTGATAATTCCAGCTCGTCTCTCTTCAAATTAAAATCTTCATTCTGTCACTTGCTCACCTTTCAGATGAGAAAACACTTGGTTTGGCTACTAGTCTGGAGTTTTTGGGGCATAACCCTCATAACCCTTTGTTCCCTGGCCTTCATCAGCCTCTAATCACTACAGTAAGCTCTCTGCTCCCTCTCCTGGCCTCCAACGGCCCTCCAACATTTATTGCAGCTTCTCTGCTCTTTCTCCTGGCCTCCTTTATTGCAGGATTTCTGTTTTCTCTCCTGGCTTCAGACAGCCCTCCAGCTTTATTTGCAGGTTCTTTCTTCTCTCTTTCGGCCTCTGATGGTTCTCAAGCCTTTATTGCAGACTCATCTGCTGTTCAGCTTTTGTTCAATTCTCTATTGCTATCTGGACCCTTCTGTCAGTCCCTTTAATCTCCGCCATTCATCTCAGTTAGTGTCATGACAGTATTCTGTGCCTTTGGTAATGTTGCAGCTAACCTATCCTGTCATTTATTTTCTATAGCGACAAACTTCCCCACCATGGTTAGATTGCTTTTATCAGTTTTGGGGGGATCCTGTCCTAACTCCTATCATTGTCTGCTGTGATGATTCAGTTGAGTCTAATCCCCAAATAGCTTTATTCAAGTTCTTTATCTCAAAAGATCATGTTCATTTTTCCCAAATAATCTCTCCTCATTGAAATTGCATCAGTTACATATGCTACATCTTCCCAACACAGACATCCACCTCAACACTGAACCTTTCCTCTGCTGCACTCATTTTTCTTCTCTCTAGCTTGCTGCTTTCCAAAAATCCTGCTTACTTACAGTTTTCCTTTCTCCTGTCTTGATTTTTTTTTTTTTTTGGCTCTCCATGATGTCTGTGAATCTAACTGGTTTAAAGTTTTTATACATTTTCCACATTAAAGATAAAACTGTGGAGTTGAGATTTTTAATAAAATAAGGAAATTTAAAATATTTCATCTAAGGCATTTAAAGTTCTTTGGCAAGAAGTATACATGACCAAGGTAGCTGTATACCTCTGATACAAATAAATAGCTTTATGGTACAAAACTATTTATGTGCAATCATTTATAAAAGTATGCAAAATCAATCAATTTCCTGTCATTGCATGATGACTTGGTATTCTTTTTCTTAAAATAATTTGGCATCAGCATCATTATCATCAGTCTGTCAATTTGTTCTAAGTTTGTCTTTCATCACTCTCGACTGCTTCCTGCTTCAGCTCCACATATCCAGTAGTTGTTAGTCAGGTCTTGGAGCTGTGCACTTGTGCCACTGTTCTGCAGAACCCAGGAGTATGTGGCTTAGCGGCTTTCAAAGCCTGCCTGATTGCACAACAAACAGACACAGCAAACCCAGCTTACTCTATAAGTGGAGAGCTTCCACACACTAACAGCCTTTTGTTTTCCTTTTGTCCCCCCCAACACTCACACCCACCCACCCCACATACACTCCACAAACACCCTCCAAATCTCTTTTTAAAAAACTATGACCGTCTGCTGGCCGTTCCCTAAGACAAACACTCATTTTCATGGATCCATCCTTGGGTTGCATTTGCTGGTGGAGGCCAGGAACCAGCAGCCAAGTAGAAAATGGACAGATTGAATAAAGCAGCTTATTTGTGATGGCCAAAGTTCTGATAACGCTGCGTGTTAAGCCTACCACTGCAAAAAAACAAAAACTGATCCAGTAGCTGCGTGCTTTAAGAATGCACTCTAATGTAATTAAGGCGTTTGGATCTAGGTTGTGACCGTATGCTATGCAAACTGCAAACACAGCCGTTGAGGGTGTAGGACACAGATATCAGATCAAAGTGGAGACAACGAGGTTCAGAACATCTGTGGGAATGTGTGACTGGGATGTTGCAAATCTTGTAAGAGGTCAACAGCCTCACAAGGTAGTAATACCACTGTATTTATCAATGTAAGTGATATGTTTAAGAAAAAGATTGAGTGATGTCCAATGGGGTAAGGCACATTATCTATACCTGTTTATATATTTCCACATTCTCAAATGCACTCTCAACCTTGATACATACAATGATGTAATTGGAATGGGGGACCAAAACTATCAACATTGTATCCATGTTGTCAGTTTTGTGAACTGCTTCTCCAGCTCAGGCTTGCAGCGGGGCTGGAGCCTGTCCTACTCGAAATAGGGTGTGAAGCACGGCGCACCTTAGAGAGGCCACAAGTCTATTAATGTGTCAACACAGAGCCAAACAACCATTCACACCTACCACCACTGGTAAACCATCTTCTGGATTGTGGTGGAAAATCAAAGTACCTACAGATACCCCACCCATGCAAACTCCACAGAAAAAGGCCTCAGCTGATCAGAACCGAGAACTATCTTGCTGTCATGGTTCCTCAGTGCTCCTCATTTAATCCTACAGCGTCATTCCCCTACAGTATGTTAAGTTCATGCATGTTTCTGCAGCCCGCATTTATTTACAGTTTCCTCTGTTTTATTTTGATTAGTTTCAGCTGTGTACCCCACCTGTTCCCTCTCCCCTCATTATCGTGTGTATATATTGTCTGAGCCGCCCCTCGTCCTTTGTTGTGTCGTCCACATTGCTGTGTCTTCTCCTTGCAGTCCTTCCCCCGAGTTTCCTAAATGTATTCTAGTTGTTTGGATTTTTTGTTACCTTTTGGATTTCAGGCTTTGTGATGTTTTTTTGGGTTTTTTTGACCAAGAAAGCTTGTTTTAAGTTTATTCCTGTCTCAAGAGTCCTGCATGTGGGTCCATAAAATCGCACAGCGCTTCATAACAGAACAATGTGACAGAACAGCGTAACCCACATACTCAAGTAGCGTTTTTGAGGCGATTGAGGAAGCTTTCGCCCAGCAACAAAAACACTCCCTAGGCTGTTTAGAATGCCAGAAGCCCAATTTAAAAAGCTAATACAATTAGTTTTTGTGGATGATTTCATGTCATCACGGCCTTGGCTCCTGACTCAACCTGTCACAGCAACACTGGCAAATTCAGTCTCCCACCTTAACCCGTTATTTAACAAGGACCCGCCGACCCGTGAACTTCAAAAGTGCCACCATTTACTGTACAATTACTGTAATAACCCTTTGTTGACTGTGAAGTGCAATTTCTCAGCTTTCAGAAACCATTTGAATTTTTCCAATAGAACAAACAGTCGCATAATTACGATAATTTAAAGTGCAGTTGATCAGGCAGGTAAGGGCAGGTAACAGGTGCATCGGCGGCAATTGCCCACATAGTTAAAGGGTTAAAAGGAACCTACAGTATGAACTGTTTCACATGTGCAAACCTGCTGAGGAATGTGGTGTATCAAAATCACAATTATTTAACACGATTACTCATTGACTTTTTAAACACACTGCATTTATCTGCATTTATTGCACTTAAAGAATAGTGAATACCTTGAAATCTTCTATAATCTCTTGAAAACAAATAAATACTAAATCGAAAATAAAATGTAGAAAATATAAATAAAATATAAAAACAATAAATTAATTACAAGACAAATAAATACATTATAAATTAAACACACATAATAAATAAATAGATAAATATAAAGGTAATAGCAGTTATCATGACTAATAAAACTAAGAAGAAATAGGGCCAAATTATTTAGACCAAATCAATTTGCTCACATTGTAGTGCACTGCCACAACATACTGAAAGATCTTGTACATGTATGCAAATTTATATTCAATTAATTCAAGTCAGTAACTCAATCCAAGAACCTGGAGGCTGGCCCATTATAGCCCAGAGCAAACAGAAAACATGTTCAGCTTCAGACTAAATCAGAATTATTCAGGCCAACACAGCAAAAACTGGTTACAGTGGCAGCGCTGTGGAGTTTGAGCTTCAGGTGGTTGAACAGATTGGTTGTGTTGCTGGATGGTGCAGATACCTCCCTGTAGCAAGTCTGTGTTAATGTATGTGTTTATTGTGTCCCGGTGTTTTATATGTGGTGTGACAGAAACATGCTGGGACTGTTTTCACTCCTGGGTCCTCGCTCTTTGTGGTTTGTATTTTTTTGTTTATTTGTTTGTTTTTGTTTTTTTCATATATTTGTCCCTCTATTTTTCTCACTTCTTTGTTCATTCCCTTATGTCCATTCCGATAGTTTCATCAATCTCCCTCCAGGAATTTACTCACATTTGTGTGTCCTTATATTGATGCTTTGATTATTATTCCTTATATTTAGATGATGATTGTTATTATCTCACTGATAAATTTAAAAACTGTGATGTAAAAGTAGCTGGAAATGCACGGGAGGAATCGACCATGCTGAACAGGCCAATCAGAATTGTTGTGGGCTGCGTCATCCCCACATGTAGTTCCATTTCTCAGGTGTAAGTCAGGTTCTGACGTAGGTTACGGCATATATTCCCAATGGTAATTAACATGATGCCCTTTTGCACAAGCTTAGATACCAGCAATGTTGCTGGCAACTTATGTAGGTTACCTTGTAGGCCATGCAAAGACTCAACAGTGCAGCATAAATCAGATTAACTGTACAGTCACACACGTGAGGTTGTGCTGAAAAAAATTATAAGGTAAACAGTTTTTAAAGTGAAATTATAAAGATAAAATCAAAAGTAGTCAACAATAGCCAGTTACATCCTAGACTCCACATAGGGCATAATCTTTAAATAATCATATCACAGTGCCAAGAACTAATGCCAAACCGAATGTCATCCAGACATGATCCAGCCTGGGGAACTCAATTTAAGGCATATTTTTAGCCATATCACAGCTGAAAAAAGACACATTAACCTTATTTGTTGCAGTAAGAAGCATATCAATCTTCTCCATGGACATGTAACATTTGATTGGGATATGATCCGGACAGGCAAACATATGACACAACTTTTGACTCTCTATCAATCCGATCATGCAATTCCTCTGTTATCACCCACCCGACAAATTGCGTATTTTCTCATTGTAAGAGATAAAGCTTTTATAGAAAATGAAAGTTGTTTTAGTTCAACTTTTTAAGCCTTGGAAAATTATGGGCATGGAAAATAGGATCTATGTGCTACCTTGGTGATTCAATATTTGGAGAGTGACGTGTTTGTGAGATGGACAATCAGTTAAAACATCTGTTTTTTTGTTTTGTTTTGTTTTGTTTTGTTTTGTTTTGTTTTGTTTTGTTTTGTTTGAGCAGTGGAGTTTCCCTTTCATATGAGTTGCATTTTCATCATGTTCCCTCAGT
Organism: Australoheros facetus; assembly: GCA_030220045.1. Classification (NCBI taxonomy): domain Eukaryota; kingdom Metazoa; phylum Chordata; class Actinopteri; order Cichliformes; family Cichlidae; genus Australoheros; species Australoheros facetus. The sequence goes on from JASGAU010342366.1 coordinate 12,933, forward strand.
GTTCACCAAGAAGCATTCAAACTTGTTTCAAGTTTATTCCTGTCCCAGGAGACCTGGGGCCTATTCCAGAAAGCAGGTTTTGCTAATAACTCCGAGTTTGTTAACCCTAAAATGAGGAAACTCAGGTTTTCAGTTCCAGAAAGTGAGCTAACTCCAACTCTGAGTCAGTTACCGGGGTAACAGACTCTGTGAACCTAACCTGCTCGCTGGCAGGTTTTATCCAACAAACTCTGAGTGTCTCTCT
>JASGAU010342372.1:0-20512 GCA_030220045.1 Australoheros facetus
CCCCCCCCGAGCTTATTAGTTACACTCCTGAATGCCTGTTGTATTTTTTACAACAGGCACACTGGACGCTGATTATTTGTGTGCTAAAAGCTTTCCAGTCACTGAGAATCAGCAGCCCATGACGTGATGAGGTTCATGTGATTTTTCCTGTGGAATTTTCAACCGCCTCCTGTAATTTAGTGGAGGCTAAAACCCCATCCAGACAGCATCAGTCTAGTTAGGGAGGTGCACAGCGACTATATCATGCCCAACATGCCCAATATGTCATATTAATCATTTATATATAAGCCTTTTTAAGTTGTTTTTTTTACATTAACAGTGAGAGGGGAATCAGCACACTCACACACACACACACACACACACACACACACACACACACTGAAAAAGTAGCTACTGTTTCAACTGAACTGCTGATCTGTGTTTGCACCCACCAAGGAAATAAGAGAAACATTTGGATGACATCTAATCTTTGCAATTCAGTTTCAAAACCACATCATCTTAATAGGATCAAAACATCATTATTTTCAATGGGAACTGAAAATAGTTGTTAGCTGCAAACCAGGCCTTGAAGAAAGGCTGGTGATTCGATTATAAAATCAAACCGGCTGTGTGTGTGTGTGTGTGTGTGTGTGTGTGTGTGTGTGTGTGTGTGTGTGTGTGTTTGTGTGTGTGTGTGTGTGTGTGTGTGTGTGTCAGTACTTTTATATTTCCTTGCATTATCACTGGCTGCAGTAACATGCACACATCTTTTCATTCTGATTGAAAATGTTTCAATTGAAAATTTTGGGTCAACTATTTACATGGAATGTGATTTAATTTGGGATCGTGCTTACATGCGCCGATGTCCTAATCGGAACAGTGTGACATATTAAAAACAAGCTCCCTCTGCAGAGGGACAGTTCAGCTGGGACGCTGTCGTATTTGGAAAGAGGAGAAGCGTACATCCCCATGCACTTACCTCAAGGTGGAGGGCATGTATAGAGGGAATTCAGCCAGAAAGAAATTGGTAACCAATTTATCTTGTGATCGGCTTACAAAAAGGTTTATTCCAACCCTCTTGGGCCTGCCTATTCTGATTGGGGTGTTTATATGAAGCATTTTTATTCTGTTTGGGGTTAATTCTAGTCTGTGACTATCTGGCAGCTAAGACATGGTGAACTAGGGTTATAAATACAGAAGGAGTTGATTAGGGTAGTGTGTTTAAGTGAGCAGAGAGGCATTGAAGGTCAGTTGACTGGCAGTGGGAAACGGGTCAGGTGGGAGTGGCTGAGTCTGAAATGACAGAAGAGTCAGTGTGTGGAAAAACAGGCAACAAGAAAGAATCACACAGGCAAAACCTACAAAGCTAAGTAGAAACAGATGAATGATATGCATATGTAGTATGCATGCATGAAGTCCATGTATGTATGCGAGCAGTTTTGGTGAGTTTGCATCAACACTTTCCTACCTTCGTGCTAGGAGTGCACACAGCATAGAAACATGGGTTCAAACAGTTCAAATATATTTTTAAAAAACCACAACTATGAAATCAGAAACCGCTTAGATCTCAAACTAATCGAATCCATTTCCTAAAACTTTCCGATCCATTTTCACAATTCCACACTCACTCTTCTCATATTTAGGGATTTGACATTTTGTTTTTCACTCAGTTCAATTTATTCCTGCATATTTTCAGTTTTTCAATTTGTTTCGGTTCACTTGAATTAAAATTTCACTTCTATCTTTTAACGGCTCTTGTCGTCACCTTTTGCACATTGAAACATTTTTTAACTCGATCCAGGCCCTCCTAAGATGATAAATCAAAATGCATCATAGATTTATTTTACAAAATGAGCACATTTAGAAAGAAATGCATTTAGCTGGGCAACAAGAGCTCTCAGAGCTTACACACGCATTCGACAATACGCATCATTGCATACATATTACTGCACTTCAGGTAAATGTGCAGTTAGACGTTATGTTCCAGTGTGTATCCCTTTGTCTGAGCCAGCCACAGACACAAGCTTGTAGTGAAGCCTTATTCTTTTGAGCATATTAAGAACAGACTCACACACACACACAGAAAACCAGACCCATACATGATACGGCACAGGAGGTGATGATATTTTGATTGACATGTGAGGATGTTATTGCTCCGCCCTTTTTGGCCTTAATGTCAATTTATCTGAGAGGCAGCCAGGAGTCAAACAGCACCCACACATTACACACATATAAAAACAGGAAACAAGACAGAAAATAACAAACTCCTCCTTTGGCCTCTGGTTAATTGATTAAATCTGAAAATGAATGTAAATATACCTAACACTTGTGAAACACACACACACACACTCACATGCTGCAGTTCTCTTTCTGTAATTGATGATTTGCATTTGATGGCTCAGGATTAGGTCCTCCTGGCAATGAGAATCAACCCCAAGGCTCGCAGCATATGATGTCACGGGTGGTCTCAGCTGGATGATGTCATTGTGCTGCTGGCTGACCTTTCCGTGAGCTGCTGACCCTTCATCTCACAGGATGAGGATTACACAGAAGAGTGCGCTCGATTGCTCAGTCCAAACATATATTCTGCACATTTGCACGTGCACACAGAGACAGTAAAAACACACATGCTTTTTGTTGACACTACATTGACAGGCGGGGTCTTTGCTGCTTGGGCTTTTTCCTGCTAGTTTCATCTTGGTTTGTAGGTACTGCCTGTTGGGTGGGATTCAGTTTCAATCATCAGACTAAGTTGTTCTCTTTCTGTTGCAATTTTGAAAGCATAATTAGCAGCATTAGTGTAATACAACACTTTATAAAGTGTAAACTGGAGCTCATTTACAGCATTGTGCAAAAGTCTTTAAGCACCCCTCATTTCTTTATATTTTGCTTCCAATAACCCAGACGTTCTTGCACTTTTTTAAAGAGCTCTTGAGCAATAGTTCTCCAGACTTTCTGAAGGTCTTTCAGATGTTTTCTTTGGACATTGACTGCTTTTCCCCTCATTTTCAGTCCAGTCCTTGTACCTTTTTAAGCCACTAACCCTGACTTGTGAATTATTCAAGCCAAAAAAAGGCACCTAACTCAAGGGATAAAGAAGCGTTATGTCTACACAAAACAACCTTGGCAAAAAACTGATTCTGAATTGTATCTTTTGGCTCTTTCTCACTAGAAGTCTGTCACATAAACACATTATGTGTTCCCATTGCTTTAGTTGCATCTACAAAAAATGCCAAAGGTAACACGGTTTGACAAGCATATAATAGTAATTTTTGTACCAACAAGGTGATTCCCAAAGATCTGTTGGCTGAAATCTTGGCATATCTCAGCACGGTATGCAGTGTGTCCTTCAAAAAAGCTGAAGCCTGGGCAAGTGGAGGACAAAGAAGAAGTGACGGGCCTAAAAACTACCTAGAGCTGATGAACAGGATCTCAAAGTCATATCCTTAAAAAAGTCTGGCCCTTCATGTTGATCCATCTGCTGCTGACTGAAGCCTTATCAGATATGGTCTCAGTGGAAGGATGCTGCCAGGATGTCATTCTTAAGGAAGGGAAACGGGGAAAAGGCTGAGATGTGCCAAATTACTCAAGAGCTGGACTGAAAATCAGAGGCAACAGGTCTGATGGAGTGATGAATCCAAATCTGAAAATGTTGGTTCAAACCTGAACAGGGGTCAGGGGTTCAAATGCCACAGCATGTATCCAGTAAGGGGCTCCATGTTTGTCTGAGAGACAGAAGTTCATAGGAGGTCTTTTATGTTGTAAGTCATACCGTAGAGAGTCGTTTTGGATCATTTGCTAAATATTGACAAATTTATAATTTTTCCTCTTGTTGTGTGACAGATTCCAGTCGAGGCTGTGTGGCCAAGCTTTCGTTCTCCTGTCCTTTGAAGGGCCACTACTGTCTGTACGCCAAATCCTGCTTCAACCTGACCAGCCGGCAGCCACATCTTTGGATTCACATCATGCTGTTACATTTACAGGTGCACCTTAATATTCAAATGTGTTAGTAAGTGTAAGACGAGCACCTAAAATAGCACCGATTGTGATTCATGGTGACATTTGTTTTTGGATGCTGCTTTAATTTTTTGGTATGTTTTGGATTTTTCAGAATTTCATTGTGCAAATGACAACCTTGAATTCTTTTCATTTATAAGTAAAACCTGAAACTGTTCAGATTCAATTTGTTGTCTCTTAAACAAAGTTGTATGATGGCTTTAATGTTTTTTTTTTTTTTTTTCCTTCTTGTTTGCGTGTCTTCTGTGTCTTTATCCGAGCCACATCTCTGTTTTGAATTTGTTTTTGTTCTCCTGCTCTTGTGTTTTCTCTTCCAGAGTAAATCCAGCGTCCCTCTCAGCACCGGGGACGAGTGTGTCCAAAATCTGGCTTCTCTGTGGGAAAAGACGCAGCTTAAAGGAGCTCACAGCTTTTCCATGGCCATGTCACAGCAGACTACCCCACACAGGAAGGTACCGGACCACCACTCTGGGTGTGTGTGTGTGTGTGTGTGTGTGTGTGTATGCGCTCATGCTGCTTCCTCGTAAAAGCTATCTGTTTCCACCAGAGAGGATGAAGTCATTGCTTGCGTCAAAGAAAGAAAGAACGATAGGGAAGCGTCAGCATCCACTTTGTTTAGATGTGGAATCCACTAAATGGACGTTTTTGTATACAGGGCCTCGTTCACCCTGACTCCTCATCTTTATCATGTTTGTGCGTATGCATATTTGGAGGGTGGGGAGGGTGAGGAGCAGCGTGTGGGTGAATATGGTTTGGAAGTGGGAGGCGTTCCCCATGCTGTCACTTCATATGTGTGACAAGCTAAGTGCTCATTAGGAAATAATTAGGCTCGCAAAGAAAATACAGCTGTTGTTGTCTTTCTATAAACATGTGTTGTGGTTGCAGCCGGATATGGTTCCCATATGGAGCTTGTATATAGAAAAATACATGCATGCATACAGTGCTGTGAAAAAGCACTTGCCCCCTTCTGATTTCTTTTTTTTTTGTGGCATATTTCTTATACTTGTGACAAATATGTTTCAGATCATGTGAAGAGCTTGAAAAAAAAAAGGCGACTGGACTGCTTAAATGTTTCAGATCAAACATATTTTAATATTAGACAAAGATAACAAAGGCAACTCCAAAACCTTCATTTTGTTTTGTGTTTTTGAACCATTCAGCGGTGGACTTGCTGGTGTGTTTCAGATCATTGTCCTGCTGCGTAACTTAAGTGAGTTTGAGCCTCAGAGCATGAACTGATGGCCTGATATTCTCCTTCAGGATTTTCTGGCTGTGCCAATTTTTCTCCATTTGTGGATAACGGCTCTCACTGTGGTTCACTTGAGTCCCAAAGCCTTAGAAATGGCTTTGTAACCCTTTTCCAGACTGATAGATGTCAGTGACTTTGTTTCTTGAGATCCTTTCTTCACTTTGTCAGACAGCTTCTATTTAAGTGGCTTCTTGACTCAGCAGGTCTGGCGGTAATCAGGCCCAGATGTGGCCAGCTTTCCAAAAAATGTGGTTAATCGGTTAATTCATGATTAGGCAAGTTTTAAGTGTAAAAAATATGCAATAAAAAAAATCAGGAAGGGGGCAAACACTTTTTCAGTGTATCCATTCAGTCGTTTCACACAAACACACACATTTAAAGGAAGCAAATTTGCTGTCCTCTCATGCATTTCATGTGGATGTGGACTGGTTCTGCCCTCACTGTAATATGCATAACAGGGTTGTCATTTCATCTGATTGTAACCACACGACTATTGCAGCCAAATGAATGCACTTTAATACTGCAGTATGTCAAGATTTTTTTTTAATTGATTTTTTCTTGCAACAATAACCTGAAATCCAACCTTAAACTGTGCTCTCCAAACTATGAGAGCGTGTGTGAACATGTTTATGTCCCCACAAGTAAAACAGCTGTGCGCTCACACACTCATACCTGCCTCACATGTATGCCTATAGGGTAAACAGCCTCACTCTGTCACTGTCTGATTTGATTAGCCACTAGCAAATTAGCTTTCCTGATTGTACACATTAACAATGCCACTCATGTCTGTTGTTTGTTTTAGCTGTTAGGCCTACAAACGTAGAGATGGAAAAGCAACAATTTTACATTTATTTGCCATAAATACGCGCTGATAACACAGTAAATCAGCTGACACACTCTGTGTGGTGTTTGGTCAGAAAAATGACTTGTATGTGACAACAACGACGATGACTTTACAACTTACGAAAATCGTTCACCTTCATTGTTTTCACTTCATGCTCATAAAACCCGGTCGATTCTCATTCCCACAACATCAAATACTGCTGCTTTATCACATCTCTGTCAGCAGATTTTTAAAAATCTACAAAGTCCTCATCAGTTAGTTGGAGGGGTGGCAGCTGTCATCCACGAAGCTGGGAGCTTTGTGCTGTGCTCTTTGGTTCCCTTTGTTTTGATTTACTGACTCTTTCCTTTTCACCTGCTTTTTATTTTTGCTTTTATACGCTGGAAATAAAAGCAAAAATTTTACTTGGTCAGTTTTTAGAAAAGATCATGGATCATTAACTCTCTCCAGTCTGCATGTTGAAGTTTCCTTGGGCATGATAATGAACCCCAAGAACCCCTACGTACGGACCCATGGCATCTCTGAGGCACCACAGGCTTTGATTAAACAACAGCATTTGTTGCCCAGGGAAATAGAAGGAGTCTGTAAAGTTTCAGCACAACTTTTCAACAGTGAAGACATGAAAATGTCTGCTAAAGAAATTATTTTGTGTAAACGAACTGCTAATTGTCATGGTTAAGACCGCTGCCTTCACATTAAAATGTGCTTATTGGGAAGCATTGACAGGGAGCGGCAAATACCGCGTCGATAGCTTTAAACAAATTTGCTCACTGCTGCTAATTATCTTAGCAGAATGAAAACACATGCTGATGCCCATAGCTTCAGTTTAGGTGCTGATAAAGATCCAGGAGCACAAAACAAGCAGAGTGACTGATTTTTAATGTTTGTTTTTACTTTAAAATTAGTGTAGTGTNGGGTGAAAAAAAAAAAAGAAGCAGTGAAAAGAAGGTGTGAAGGAGGAAGAAAGCCACAATCCTTTTCTTCATCCGCATTTCCTCTGTGCTTTCTTTCCTCCCCCCATGAGACCTACGGCTTCACTCCTGTCACTGTCAGACAAACAGGATCACACCTTATTTAACAACGACAGGAAGAGCTGCAAGACAAGGAAAGCTGTTCCATGTATGAGACAGAAAAGGTTACCAGTTACGCCTGCACTGACAGGAAGATTTAAAGGGAGACCGTTGGCCTTTACGAGGCTTTGGTGATTTAAGAGGGTCTATGTTTGGCTTCTGACATTTCAGGTTAGCAGTTTTATGGCACAGAGAAAGCTGGTGTGAGCTAAAATGCAAGAGATGGAGGGCGGTAAGGGCAACGAGAATAAAGAGGGGAAAAGGACGGGATATTATAAGGAGCCAAAGATGCAGTATTAACCAAAACTAAACCTATGATTAAACCTAAATGAATCACAGATGGATATAAAATGATAAAAGGTTAAGAGAATGAAGACATAAAAAGAAAAAAAGAGAGTGATATAAGGGAAAAGAGGAGCTAAGATGGTCATATGGGATGCAGATGACGATAAAAGGAAAGGTCATGGAAAAGGAAGGAGCTGAAGGCTGGTTAGCAAGGGGTAAACTTTGGTGAGGTGAAGACTAAGGAGTGGGGATTATCTTACATAGAGGGAGGAAGAGAGGGAAGACATGGCACAAGATACGAAAGGAGACAGAACAAAGCGGAAGTCTGAGGAAGGAGGTACTTGAAGAGTATTGTTTGACTTTTTCCCTCGGTTTGCCCGGAGCACGAGGGGTTTGTTGATACAACTGTGGTGAAGATAACGTGTGATGGAGGGAGAGGAGGGACGAAGGCGGGGACCTTAGAGATAAAGACAGAGCCGAGGCTGTGATTAGATAAAGATGTTAGGGGACAAAAAAGGATAGAGGAGGCGGCTGACCTCTGTGCGTGCCCGTTTGAAGTGAGAGTTTATAGTCAGGACCCCCTGCCTGCCTGACAGAGCCGTAGATGAAAGTCCACAGAGACAGAAATAAAGCACGTCACCGTTTATTGCTTTAATCCACCTCACTTCCACTCCCCTTCCCAACACTCCCTCTTCTTATCCACTCACCTTTCTCCAGATGTACACTCCCCTCTCTCCCCTCTCTCCTCCTCTTCCTGCGTCACAGTCTTTCTCTTCTCTTCACAAAAAAATTCACATAGATTAATACAACCTCATCAACCACATTTTTTTTTTCCATTTCTGGAGTTAATACCAGTTTGGCTTCTTAAAAAATGTCTATAGACATCTTTTATATTTTCCCAATATATTAGAATATCTGGATTTATTAGAAAAAAATAAATCAAGATTTTAAGTGACACATACTGTAGATAACCTGCAGGACATGCTTTGCAGATTTGGTGCCTTGAGCATTGTTGCACAAAGGGGGCAAATTGAAAAGGGGGGGGCGTGGGAGTTATATGAGGACAGACAGATTATATTCAGACTCACATAATCCAGCCATTGTTTCTTCCTCTCTTTATTGAATCCACCTTTCTGGTCTTGATGACTCAAATATGGTTGTGTTTGTCCACATCAGGCTGTTGCCCAGCTGCAAATTTGTCTCTCTAATCTTAGCAACCTAAAAGCTCATTCAAAACATATACCGCATATTTATTCTGTGCATTACGGCCTTTCAGCTGCGATAATGTAATTATACACACACGCTGTAGTTTAAGGTTAGTGATTCATTTTTTTTGGTGTTATTCAGTAGATTCTGCGTCCACTCTTACACATTGTTGCTCAACCTCTGACTCACAGCCTTTTTTTTTTAAATCTTTTTTTCCTCCTTCTGTCTCCACTTGCTGCTTTTAAGATGCTTGCTGTGTAATTGGTAAACAATGTTAAAGCTATTTAAATAATCAGTTGCATGAACTAAAATGTCCATGGAAAGCTTTATCCAGTTTTTTTTTTTTTTCTGAAAGCCAAGAAAGATGAAATAAAGATGACTATAACGTATGAAATGATTGAGGCGCCTTCTCATCCTCTGGTCAAAACACTGAAATCTACAGTCAGGTCCATAATTTGTTGGACAAAATGCATGCCTCTGTGCACCACCATAACGGCTTTAAAGCAAACAATCAGGATGGGCTTGAAGTGCAGACTTTCAGCTTTAATTGAAGGAATTTTACAAAATTTGTGTATGGACCATTTATGAATTAGAGCAATTTATATACACAGTACAAAGTAACTGGACAGTTGACTCACGAGCACTTTAATGGCCACATGGTCTGTCTCCTTGTTAATTCATGACAAGTGAAACAGTCACAAAATCTGAAGATGACTCAAAGTGTTGAATTTGTATTTTAGAGCTTTTCACTGTAATTTTAAATACGAGGGAGTGAGGGAGGCCACCATGAGGCAGAGAAACCAAAACAAACCAAAACAAACAGAGAGATTAAAAAAACTTTAGGAGAGACTAAATCAACAATCTGGTGCATTGTTAAAAATGATGAATGCACTGAACAGGTCAGCAACAGCAAAAGGCCTGAAAGACCACAAAAGACACTGAAGTGGATGATGACAGAATTATTTTCACGGTTAAAAAAAAACCTCATAACATCTAACCAAGTCAAGAACGCTCTCAGGGAGGTAAGAGTATCATTGTCAAGGTCTATAATTAAGAGACGCCTTCATGAATGTAAACACAGAGTTTACAACAAGCTGCAAACCACTGATTACACTAAAGAAGAAGTAGGCCAGATTATTCTTTGCCAGAAAACATCTAAAAGAGCCAGCACAGCTCTGGAAAACATTCTTTGAACAAATGAAACCAAGACAAATGATGAATGACAGTGAGAGAAAATTATGGGGGAGAAAAAACAGCTTATAATCTGAAGCATATCATCTGTCAAACATGGTGGAGACAGTATTATGGCGTGGGCATGTATGGCTGCCAGTGGAACCGGGTCACTGGTGTTTATTGATGATGTGACTGCTGATAGAAGCAGCAGGATGAATGGTGAAGTGTACGGGGCTATGCTCTCTGCTCACATTCAGCCAAATGCTGATCAGACAGCACTTCACAGTGCAAATGGATAATGACTCAAAGCAAACTGCAAAAGCAATCCAAGAGTTTCTCAAGGTAAAGAAATGGGATATTCTTCAATGGCCAAGTCAGTCATCTGATCCCAACCCAACAGGGCAGCTTCTCAGTTATTAAATACAAAACTGAAGGCAGAGAGACCCACAAAGAAGCAGCAATTGAAGGCAGCTGCAGTAATGGCCTGGCAGAGCATCTCAAGGCTGGAAACACAGCGTTTGGTGATGCCCATGGGTTCTAGACTTTAGACATTCATTGACTGTAAATGATTTTTATGCAAGTATTAAAACAAAGTTAAAGTTATGTTAGTGCGTCCAATTACTTTTGAGCCTCTGAAAATGGTACCATGTATAAAAATGGCTGCAATTCTCAACTGGTTAATGCAACACTTTTGTTGAGCTCCTTTAATCAAAGCTGAAAGTGTGCCCTTCAGCCACATCTTGATTGTTTGATTTAAAATCCACTGTGGCGGTGCACAGAGGCAAACCTGACAAGAACTGGGTAACTTATGGATATAAGTGTTGCATTATTACTTGAATTAAAAAGAAAAAGATAAAAAAAAAAAAAAAACTAGATACTTACCAAAAAGTAAAAGTCCTGCATTCAAAATCCTACAAAAGCAAAAGTACAGACATATGCTTAGACAAATGTACTTGAATTTTCAAATCAAAAATATTTATTTTGCAGATAAATGGTGAAATATTTGATTTTTAATTGTGATGAAAAGTTTTAATGATGTAGATAGCTGAGGCATCGCTAGTGCAGAACTTTGTATCCCCTTCTATGATTTAGATCTCAAAAACCCCGAATCCCTCTCTTCCCATAATGCAGCCTGATAGCACCTTTTGCTCCTTGGTAAACTTTATGTTTTTTTTTTTACATACACTGAACAAATGCTTTCAGAGCCTGACGAGTGCTCCTTGTGCTGCTCTTTGTAGAACTGGTGGAGTGGTTTTTCAGCTATGTTGCCATTTGGTAGATAAACCCACCTTTGAGTCTTTATAAAGGCGGGCGTAAAAAGTCGTGGCACCATCTGTTGGTTTACATTGGAGCCAGTTTGAAGCGCTGCGCTGCAGCTCATTGATGTTTCCTGGAAATACTGACTGATCCACACATGGGCAACATTAGATATCTTAGCTAAATTGCACTAGCATATTATAATCATAATCATCATAATCAGTTAAAACAATAAACGTTCAGCAATATTTCCAGATAGCAACATTTTATGGAGTTATTAGTGTAATTATAAAGCACAGTTGGACTGTGTTTGGAGAAAAATTAGTTTATTTTTTGCAAAATCACTGTTCAACAGGAATACACCATATTTTCTAATATATTTGTGATGCAAAACCTTAATATGCAAAGCAAAAGAAATAAGTCAAACAGTCACATTATTGCAGTGGAGTAAATAAATACAAATGCAATATACCTCTGAAATGTAGTGGAATACAAGTATAAAGGAGTGTATTGTGAAAACATGAGGGAAAGTAATTTTCTCTCATTTTTTTCTGTTCATTCTTTGTTCCGTCTACTCTCATCTACTTTTATTGACCCTCTTTTCTTTCACTCCTGCTCTTCTTTCAAAATTCATAATCTGGATATGTCTGTTTTGCAGCAGATGCCTCCTGAAGGCCACTCAGTCCACTGCACATTATGAATATAATAATGCCACACATGGTCCGGGTTTGTCTGTATTTGCAGGCAAATCCCCTTCATTTCAGTTATTCTTCTATGGAAGACTCTAAATGCACATGGGAATCCACGGGGAAAAAATCAGCTTTCACTTTGACATCTTTCTTCTTTAACATCATGGGGGGAAATCAAAACACACTAGTAGCTCAGTGCAGTGTAGCTACATTTTTTTTTTTTTATAGTCATTTAAATCCAGCTGCATTTGTGAGGCTGTTTGCTGAAGTGAGAGCTACTCCTGATGATCCTTTCGGTGTACAAGAGCTGTATTTCAGAGAAATGCCGAAGCTGCGGTAAATTTCTGGGATATTTGAACTGTGCATTCATGATAAAGAGGTTTTGGGCAAACCCACATAACAGCACTACAGAAACACTGTTTTAGTTAACTGTATTGTAATTTTATGGTAATTATACAGTAAATGTCTAAACTGCTGGCAGGAATCTCTCATTTCCAAGCAAGAAAAAGAAGAAATATCTCGAGGGTTTGAGTGTCACTGAAGTATATTTGTGTGTATTCACAGTAAAGTATAACTCTTACCATGTGCAGGAGGGCTTCTGGGATTTATGCTGGGGGTCCAGTCTTCCATTGTTCGTTCTTCTCACACGGACTGACACTGATATTTTCAGGATTTAAGTAGCTACTTCTTGGAATTGAGGATCACTTATATATGTGTGATTTTGCATTTGCTGGTACCCTGAGCTGTTTAACAGCATCAAGAATATTAGTGTAATCTAGATAAAACCAATATATATGAAGTCAGGTCTTTTTTTTTTCATCAGGTTATGCCACCTGTCAAAAATGTCTGATTGCAATTCTGTAAACTGCTTGAAATATCTTTTACTGCACAGTGTCAACAGTCTGTGGATTGCATGTAAACCATAAAGTGATGGCAAGTGAGTGCTAGCTGTCATCACTTTCACCTTCATGCCTTGGCTAAGCCACCTTATGGATGTGTCAGATATCTGCAATGAGTTTCTCATCTTGACTTGACAGATCAGGTGTTCCTTGTCCTCTACCACCTTCCTTCTTTTTTCTTCTTTTTTATCCACATCAGCTTTGGTGTCCAGAAGGTTCTTTTTTAATCTTTTCTTTAAGTTGTTATTCAGGGGGACACAACATTCACCACCTTAGTTAATTCAGCCCAAGTTTTTTCACATCAGATTCTTCTGTTTTAGCACAGATGCCTGATCTCTCCATGATTTACAGTACCAGTCAAAAGTTTGGACACACCTTCTCATTCAGTGATTTTTTCATTATTTAAAAATTGTCTGCATTGTAGATTAATACTAAAATCATCCACACTATGAAAAAGTACATATGGAATTATTTAGTAAACAGTGTTAAACCAGAATATGTCTCTGGAGCTTGACATTTTCTCTGTCAGCTTTAGGAGGCAGTCACCTGGAATGTCTTTCAGTTAACAGCTGTGCCTGTCAAGAGTTAATTTCTTGAATTTCTTGACCTGTTAATGTTTTTAAGACCATTGGTTGTGTTGTTAAGAGGTAGAGTTGGTGTACAGTGAATAGCCCTATTTGAATAATGTTTTAATCCATATTATGGCAAGAACTACTCAACTAAGTAAAGAAAAACGACAGTCCATCATTACTTTAAGAAATTAAGCTCAGTCAATCTGAAAAATTTCAAGAACTTTGAAAGTATCCTCAAGTGCAGTCGTAAAGACCATCAAACATTATGATGAGACCACCCCAGGAAAGAAAGACCAAGAGGTTACCTCTGTTGCAAAGGATCAGTTCATCAGCGTTACCAGCCTCAGAAACTGCAAGTTAACAGCACCCCAGATAAGAACCCACCTAAATGCTTCACAAGAGTTCAAGTAGCACACACATCTCAACTGTTCAGAGAAGACTGCGTGAATCTGGACTTTATGGTTGAATTGCTGCAAAGAAGCCACTTCTAAGGAAGCACAACAAGAGGAAGAGAATGGCTTTGGCCAAGGAACACAAGGAATGGACATTAGACCAGTGGAAATCCGTCCTTTGGTCTGATGAGTCCAAATTTGAGATTTTTTTGGTTCTAAACGCCATGTTTTTCTAAGATGCAGAAAAGGTGAGCGGATGGTTCCTACATGCATAGTTCCCACCGTGAAGTATGGAGGAGGAAGTGTGACGGTATGGGGGTGCTTTGCTGGTGACACTGTTGGTGATCCATTCAAAATCCAAGACACACTTGACCAGCATGGCTGCCACAGCATTCTGCAGCGACATGCCATCCCATCTGGTTTGCACTTAGTGGCAACATCATTTGTTTTTTAACAGGACAATGACCCCAAAAACACCTCCAGACTGCAGAGTGAAGGCAAAGCAGCCAACGAGTGCTCAGCACCTCTGGGAACTCCTTCAAGACTGTTGGAAAACCATTTCAGGTGATTACCTCATGAAGCTGACTGAGAGAATGCCAAGAGTGTGCAAAGCTGTAATCAAAGCAAAAGGTGCCTACTTTGAAGAATCTAAAATCTAAAACATATTTTGGCCATTTTAACACTTTGAAGTTTACTACATGATTCCGTTTGTGTTCCTTCATAGTCTGGATGACTTCAGTATTGATTTACAATGTATGAAAAAAGAAAGAAAGAAAAACATTGAATGAGAAGGTGTGCCCAAACCTTTGACTGGTACTGTATCTTAGGGTAAATGGGTTTCCTTATATAAAGAAAGGGGAGTGTGGCAGTATCTTCTTTCTCTTTTGGCTGCTCCCTTTAGGGGTCACCACAGCAGATCATCTGCCTCCATCTCATTCTATCTCTAGCATCCTTCTCTGTTACGCCAACCCTCTGCATGTCTCCTTCACTACACCCATTAATCTTTTCTGTGGTCTTCCTTTGTTCCTCACGTCTGGCAGCTCCATATTCAACCCCCTTTCTCCAGTATATCCACTCTCCCTCCTCTGACATGTCCAAACCATCTCAGCCTTGCTTCTCTAACTTTGTCTCCAAACTTCTCAAACTTGAGCTGTCCCTCTGATATAGTCATTTCTTGTATAGTCATAATCTTGTCCATTCTGGTCACTCCCAGTGAAAATTGGAACATCTACCACCTCCAGTTCGGCCTCTTGTCTTTTTATCAGTGCCACCATCTCCAAACCATACATCATAGAAGGTCTCACTACCATCTTGTAAATCTTTTCAGTCTTGCTGCTATCCTTCTGTTATAAATCACCTCGACACTCGTCTCCACCCACTCCACCCTGCCTGCACTCTCTTCTTCACCTCTCTCTGTTGTTTTGGTTGGGGGCGTAGCAGTATGCTGGCTGCAAACAGCAGGCATGGTTAAAATGACTCTGATACAATAACAGCATGAACTCTTTGCATATTTTATTTTATTTTTTTACATGTATAATTCATGTGTTGTTGGACTAGACACATAGTCACTATCGATCACAGCATCACCACCATGAAGTTTAAATATAATATAGGACAGTTTAATACTTGTGCAGCTCAGCTGTTCCATGTCTTTGTTTTCTTTCTGTTTGTCTCCAGGACCTGGACAACCTTCAGATCCAGCTGGAAGAGGTGCGTTTCTTTGACCTGTTTGGATACAGTGAGGAGGAAGGAGGTTGGCTCTGCTTCATGTGTAACAACCCTGAGAAAGCTACAGGTATAAACACATACACACACAAACACACGCACACACTAACAGAGGCAATGAGAACAGAAGAGCTTACTATCTGAAAATTGAACCCCTCCACATTTATAAACATTTCAGTGTACATTTCCTCTCTTGCATATCATCAGACATCAAAATTACACACTCTGCCTCACACAACACGTTCTCCTGCAGTTTCCCCTGAATTGCTCCCATCCTTTGCTCTCTTCTCTAAACAGAGGAATGAACAACTAAAGCGGGATTTTAGAAGATTGCTTTTTCATCTCTTGTCATTTCAGCAGCTCTCTTGGGCATAGTTTTCTTTCTCTGCGGAGCTCCATGGGAAGCTTTCCCTCAAAATGCCTTCAAGAGATATAAACTTTTCTCAGAACAGTGAAGGAAACTGGAGCAAAAACCAGCTGTTACGAAACAGCTGCCAGCCTGATTTAAGCCTTTTAAAAGTCTCTATAAGCAGTCAGTCACTGCCACCGTGACTCAGATGTGATTACTTTACTTTGGACCAGTGGCCCCTTTCAGTGAGCACTTTGTGCTGATGAAGTAAGACTTGGAATAATGACCACATCTTAAATCACCTTTGGTTAACAATCTGAGTACGTTTGTGTTTTCTGTTTGCTGATTAGACCTCTACACACTAAAATCTTGGGTACAGTGGTGCTTGAAAGTTTATAAACCATTTTCAGTGTTCTGTATTTCTGCGTACTAGATATTAACAAAAGTCCTAAAATAAGATAAGAGAACCCCATTAAATGAGATGAATATATCAGACTTTGTCCTTTGTTTACTGGGGAAAATGATCCAGTATTTGTGAGTGACAAAAGTACATAAACCCCTGGTTTAGCTGCAAATGTAGATGCAAAAAGGGGTGGTTTTAATCAACAGATTCCAATCGGGTGCGCGATGGCACTTTGTTTTATGAAAGATTGATCCGTCAGAGTCTGATCTTCATAACCAAGGTTTGTGGAGGTGAATCATGGCCTCCTATCAAGACTTTGAACTGCATCTACACCCAATATGTAATGGAAGACGCTCAGGACCGTTGTTAGAGCCTGGAGTGGTCATGTAATAGTCGTGTAATAAAGGTAAGTGCAGAATATGCAGAGCCTTTTTCTGTAGGAAGGTAGCCTGATGTTATGAGGAAATGAGGGACTGCCTCCTCTGCTCTGGGTGTGTGAGAGTGAGTGAGAGTAACATTAGCTGTATGCAGCCTCATCCCTCTGTGAAAGCATGCTGATAGA
The DNA here is from genome assembly GCA_030220045.1 of Australoheros facetus. Lineage (NCBI taxonomy): Eukaryota > Metazoa > Chordata > Actinopteri > Cichliformes > Cichlidae > Australoheros > Australoheros facetus. The sequence continues at coordinate 16,672 of JASGAU010342372.1, forward strand.
GGGTGCTACAACAGCCCAAAATGTGTCTAAGTGGGCCGTGTTAGAGTGAACTGTTAGTATCCAGCGGTATACTGTGTTCACTGCATCCTAAAGGAATAAAGTCCTGTTGGTGCAACTTTCCTACAGCTTCTGCATCTGCACTGTTCTGCATCTGTCCACTTTGCCAAGTTGGCCCAGACATGAAAGCTAGTAGCCAACTAGGAGACAGGCTAAAGTAAGGACACTTACATTTCCCAGAGGTCTCCCTACTACAGCTAGGTGCGCGAATCTGGTGGAGGTAACAATCATGGCAGAGCATCAAGTATAAAACACAGGGCAGACCCAGCAAAACATTTCTTCCAACTTTACCAGCAGCTGACAACTCCACAGTGCACTTTAAATATCATTTAGAAATACTGAGGAATGTTTTTGCATTGTGTGGGTTTGTGTTCATGGAGATGCTGATGATTGTTGCGGCATCATCATATTTAACTTTTTCCATTTTACGTCTAAGCCAACTGATGTAATGTAGCAAACAGTTTAGAGTCAAACTGTTGCTCTGGGTTTAGAAACTCGCTTGTATACTGTACGTCAGAGTTGATGATAAACTGCCTCGGACATCAGAGCATATGTCTTGTATGATCAGGCACAGTTCCACTATAAACTATTGTATTGGTTTCTGCAAGGTTTTTGCTACCACTTGTCATAATTCTGATAATGCTTCTGCCTTTCTTAAAAACTCCAAAATCACTAAACACATTTCATTTATGTTGAAGTTTCCCTAATTCTCCTTTATCTATAATTTCACTTCTATTACAGACTATCTGTAATCTGAGGTTTGACAAACTGCTGTTTCTATAACCTCCAAATTAGGGAAATTCTAACCCCATGGTTATGTCTATGTAGGGTGTTTTACCTTACAGTATAAAGTGCCTTGAGGCGACTGTTTGTTGTGATTTGGCACTGTATAAATAAAATTGAATTAAAGTGCATTATGGCATAAAATAAATAAATATGGAAATCAGCAGTATGCCATATTTAAGTGTTGGGAGGGTTTCTTTAGCTTTATGTAATTAGAAAAATCCTGTAAAAGCCAGGTAGAGGTAAAGACTCGTGTCTCTGATAAAATCTCAAATAGATGAACCTGGCCTGGCTACCATTAATATGGTCTTGACTACACTGGATGCTTGGAATAACACGACACAGTCCAGTTCACTTGGAATTGCTTCTTTATAATAATCAGAAATAAGATGAGCTTATTGTGAGTCCATTTAAACAAATGATCTTCATCCATTTAAGTGGTATTGATATTTATATGGCTCATTTCGAGACTTTGCAGTCTAAACAATACAAAAGCCAAATGAATGGCATTCTTTGAGCTCTGCTGCACGGAACTAACCGGAGTATTCACTGAGCTGCCTGAATGACTGGAAGGAATGGATGATTACCTTTTAGATTCATGCCAGTCTGTCTTCATTACAAGAGGCTTTAGAAAGGAAAGGGTGATATCCTGTGTGTGTGTGTGTGTGTGCGCGCGCGTGCGTGCGTCTGTCTGTCTGTCTGTCTGTCTGTCTGTCTGTGTGTACAGTACTGTGCAAAAGTCCAGAGCCTACCCTCATTCCTTTACTCCAGGAAGCTCTCTGGTAATTTTTTTGAGTGGTCTTAGGCAAACAAAAATAATCATCTAAACATTACAAAAGATGCCCTGCTCAAGGGATGACTCAGTGTTAAGATACAACTTAGCAAAGTTTAAAGGCTATCTTTAAGCACTTTGTTACTAGCAGCCTGTCGCAAACTTTTTTACACACAATTTTTACACAATTTATTTAGTTGCCAATGCCAAAGTTAACACAGTTTAACAGCCATGAAATAGTATTTTTGCAGCAGGAGGGTGATTCTCAGCATGCTATTTGCTAAAAAAGCATGGTGTGAAGCATTTCCTTAAAAAACTTGAGGAAACTGAACAAGTGGACAAAAGAAGAAGTGACAGGCCTAAAAAATTATCTATGGCAGATGAACACCATCTGAAAATCATGTAATTAAGAAACGGGAAAAAAAATCCTATAAAGACCTGACATCAGACCTGAGAAATGGTCTCAGTGGAAGAGTGGCTGTCAGAGGAGGAATGAATCCGGATTTGAAAATGTTGTAAAACACGGTGGAGGCTCTGAAATTGTTTGGAGCTGCATTTCAGCCAGTGGTGTTGGAGATTTTGTCAAAATTGATGAAATTATGGATATCAGATTTTGATCCACTATGCAATACCATCTGGAAAGCATCTGGTTGGCAATGGCTTCATTTTTCAGTGTGACAGTGATCCCAAAAATGCTCTTCTCTGCATGCCTCTCTGCATGTCTCTCTGAAGACTTGGACGGTTTTTATACAGTAGTTGCTGCTTTCTAGCCAATACAGTATTCTTAAAAAGATGATATGATGTTGAATATTGGTACACTAAAATGATTGACACCGTATTTATGCATCATTTGCACATTGTATTTATTTCAGATTATTTAGCCTGTTTTCAAAGCAGTATCACGCCCACCTGTTGAGTACAAATGTTCCCAAATTAGACTTTAGTGTTTAAACAGTTCAGTTAACACAACACATCACAGTGACACCTGGGTTTGATAAGACACATTAATAATGAGGCCACCAGCAATCATAAAAAAATATATCTGTACCAAAGTCAGGCTCAGTCACTCAGGCCCTTAAATCAGCTAAAATCACTTTCAATAAACCTGTAAAGAGATACACACCACTACAACAAACATGGAAACATAAGCACAGTAAGTCATTAAATTTACATTTTTTTCATATTTAACATTTGATATTTATGCAATTCTCAGTTGAATAAAGATTTGCAGTAATTTGGAAATAAATTGATATGGTGTGCCAATTTTCTCCATGTACGGTTTTAAAATATGTAATATATTTATTAAAATAGTAGAATCACCCCGTCTGTGGTATTTTAGCAGAAAATGACCTAAATTGCTTAATTAAGGTAAAACGTGCTGTCACCTTTCTGTGCTCTTCTTTTCCAGCCTTGTTTTGCCAGAGATTCCTTCCTTTTTTTTTTAAGGTCTTTACCTTAAAATATAAATTTGCTGGAAATTATTGCATTTATTCAGCCAGACTGGATTTACAGGAAATGTATTGCACTACTTCAGTCATTGGAGCACAGTGTCTAAATCTGTGCCATGTGAACATGTTTTCACCAAAATGAATATGGTCATAAAACAAGACCACAATGTGCAGTGAGAGCCAAAATGAAAACTCAGAACCATCCACTGGGAACTTAGCTGTCCAACTGAAAGCTGTCCAGTGTTTTAGCTTAAATTACTGTAAATGACAGCAGTGACTCAACTTATCAACTCAACTTATATGTGTGCATTTTGGAACTGGAATATTACACTTTTAGATGGCCCTAGTTTCTTTTTTTTCTTTTTATAAATAAAACCATGACATATCAGTTTACGTGTTTACATGTATGCATGCTGGTCATATTACAAGCTGCACCCAGCCAAGGTTTGACTTTATAATGCTTTATATGGCTGCACTACAATGATTTAAAAAAAAAAACAAGAACAACTACTTGCTGACTTGGCCTGAGTGACTCAGAGGTCTCTCTCTCTCTCACACACACACACACACACACACGGAGTTTGTTTCATCTTTTAAAGGTAAAGAAGAAAAGAGGGAAAGTTGAAGTTCTTTTCACTGTAAACGGCAAAGTGGAGCCAGTGGTTACTACAACTCCATAATACTTTATGATATTCTGCTGAAGTTAAATACTGGAATGTCTTTGAAGTGTTTATTAATGACCAGTTGTGTGTGTGTGTGTGTGTGTGTGTGTGTGTGTGTG
>JASGAU010342373.1:2516-14452 GCA_030220045.1 Australoheros facetus
CCCCCCCTTTGCCCAAATGATGAACGACTGCACCTTGTGAAAAGGGCCCTCTCCAATAAACAAGCTTATCTGTCTCTCTCTCTCTGCTGCCTGTGAATAATGAGCTCTGGGTATCACTGTTAATCACTATAATTGTTAATGTTAAGAGAGGGCTGGTTGCTAGTTGCCCAACACCCCACGCCTTTATTGATTTCATTTTTTTACATTAAAATGCTGCATACCTACCTACGTACACACACACACACACACGCACGCACGCACACACACACACACACACACACCACCAGCACCACCACCAACCTTACACCCCTAGCCCCAGGGAGAAGCTAATTAGTTATTTAGTGGCTTTGTGTGTGATGGTGTGTATGTAGGATGACAGAGCAGAGCGCGAGCCTGTTATCTGTAGCCTGATAAAGGGAATTGGTTGTCCCATAGTAGCTGTGAGAGGCTATGGGTGATAGCAGCGTGGCTATTATAGAAAGGAAAGGCACACACACATCTCTACACACACGGGCGGAAACATACACATGTAAATACACCCAAGCTCATAAACACATGTACTTTGAAGAAATACTACTTAAATCCCTTCAGCAGTGTTTACAGACAGTGTCAGTTTTACTGAGGACATTTGCCTCCACTTAGAGGTGGGAAGTAATGAAGTACAAATACTTTGTTACTGTATTCAAGTAGAATTTTCAGGTATCTACACATTGAGTAGTTATTTTTTGACAACTTTTTACATTAAAAAAAAAAATTTTTTTTAACACAAATATCTATATTTTCTACTCCTTACAATTTCAAAACATGTTTAATGCATTTGAGGGCCGTTTTTATTTCACATCACTGCGTGCCTTCAAACATTAAAACCAATTTTAGCCTAAATGGAGGGAACAATCCTATTTGTGTATCCATTACCAGGGCTTATCACATACACAGAGATGAAAGAGGTAAAAGCAGATGATTTAAGCATCATTCATACAGCTATATTCATGAGTTAAAGTGCAGAGTTTTTTGAGGTTATTGTACTTATCCCTGAAAGTCTTAGAAGCATTTAGTCTAACCAGATGGCATTACCTTGACCTCCAATAACACTGCGAGGAATCTTGGAGTAATTTCTGACATATTAAACAAATATGTAGGACTGCTCTGAATTTAGAAACATCCTGTCTCACAATGATGATGCTCACAGTTTTCTTTCCTCGTGTGTTTGGTCCCCTGTGTTTGGTTCATTCAGGTGTTTGTGTTTTCCCTGTTTATCACTTTCTATTTTATTCTGGTAGTCTCCTGTCCTATGTACTGTACATTGTATTTGGTTTTGATTCCCCCATCAAGTTTTTCCCAATTGGTTGCAACTGTGGTCCTAAGTGTTTCCCATCTCCCTAATTATCCATTGTGTATATATTATCTGCATTTCCCCTTACCCTTTGTCACACTACCTTTTGGTAGTGTGTTTCTGCATTCCATGTTTCCTAGTGTTACCTTGTACCTTGGATTATTTGCTCCATGAAGCCTTTCCTGGTTATTGTATTCTGCAAGCGAGTCCTGCAAATAAAGCTGCCTTTTGAGTTCATATCTGTCCCCGTGCCTGCATTTGGGTCCACATCCTGCCTGCCACACTGCTGTCTTATGACACTAACATTAGCTGGCATAATGTTAGCTTAAACCAGCTGTTGTTGTTGTTTAGTTGACTCTTCTCAGCTGTCTGGAGACACGAGCATTGCATTTCTAATCTACTGAAACTCAGTAATGCTGATGCTGGTGGAGAAGACCTTCTAATTCAGGTGGCACCAGACTCAAATTTGGGCTTGTGTACAGGTGGTCAGGCACCCACTGACTTAGGTTCAGGTGGTGAGGGAACCTCAGGCTCTGGCAGAGAGGGACCCACTGGCTCAGGTGGAATGGGAGCCACTGCCTCAGGACTCTCTGGGTCAGAAAGGTAAGCCATTGGCTCAGGTTCAGGCAGCTGGAGTGGCACTGGAGACTCTGAAGGCTCAGAAGTAGAAGACTCAGGATTCTCAGTGGACGTTGGAAGCTCAGGACTCTTTTAAGGCAAAGAGTCCTGAGCCAGTGACGCAAATGAACCAATCCTGTGACACCAGTGTGGTTGAACTAAAATAATTCTGCAAAAAAAGAGTAACCCAGAATTCCTCAACAGTGATGTGAAAGACTCGCTGCCTGTTATTGCAAAGGCTTGATTTCAGTTCTTGTAGCCAAGGATGGCACAACCAGTTATCAGGTTTAGGGAGCAATTACTTTTTCACATACAGACAGGTAGGTTTGGATAACTTTTTCCCCCCTTAATCAATGAAATCATCATTTAAAAACCGCATTTTGTATCAGGCAGGTAATTGAAGCTCCAGCAGATTCCAGGAACGACATCTGAGATCTCTGTCCAGAAGAGTGCAGTCCTAGGAACAACTAAGAGCACAGAACCCTTAAACTCCCAGGCCTGTGGTAAAGGACCAGAGCTTGAAGGACAAACAAAAACCACTTGCAGGGCAAGTGGGGAATTTTATTTTTTTAATAAATCTGTCACAGGGTGGGAAACAGCCTGGACAGGTTGCCCGTCCATCACAGGGCCAACATAACATCGTAGGAAATTATGTGCATTTCGCTTATCCTTTTATTTTACCAGTGTCTGGTGTTGAGCGTTGACATACATGCAAGACTGCAGGACCATTCATATCATGCACTAAGTGACTACCGGCTGTCACTGACACTGTATGTTTGTGTGAGTTGTTAATTTAAGCTATGTTTGAGTTGAAATGCTCCCTAAAGGGAACTGTAGTGTTTTAGTGGAGCCATTAACCTTTCAGATGACAGAGATCATGCAGCCAGAGCTGGAACCAGAATGATGATGAGACAGACACGGTGTGTTATTAGTGTGTGTTTTGTTAATTAGTGGCAGTAATCAGCTGCTGCTCATTACATCCTCTCAACGCATGACTATACACTGGAGATTCATGCATGTTCTGTGTGTGTGTGTGTGTGTGTGTGTGTGTGTGTGTGTGTGTGGCAGGATCATAGAACTCTGGTGCTCCAACAGTGTTGTGGCTCAACATTTACCTCACTCATCCACACATGCACACAGACACACACTCTGACTCTAGAGCTCTCATCATTAATATCTTACCCCGATCACAGTAACTCTGTAATTAGACAGACTCCTCCTATTGCCTGCCAGGAATTAGTCTACTCCACATTTTGCCATTCATTCACCATATCTTCTTCTTCTTCTTCTTTCGCCTGGTCCCACAGAGAATATGCTTCCATCTCAGCCCATCCCTTGTACCATCTTCTATAACATCAGTTGTCTTTCACTACATCCATGAATCTTCTCTGTGGTCTTCCTCTTTCCTTCTGGAGAAAGGAAAAGAAGAAACTCCAACCTTGCCTTTCTAACTTGGTCTCCAAAACACGCCACCTGAGCAATCCCTCTGATATAATTATTTCTAAAAAGAAATTTCAGCAAAAACCTCCGGCAGAACCAGGCTCAGGGAGGGGCAGTCATTGGCTGCAACCAGACGGGAGGGAGACAGGACAAAAGACACACTGTGGAAGAGAGCTAGAGATTAATAATAACTAATGATTAAATGTAGAGTGGTGTGTAAACTGAGTAAAAAGATGTGAATGAAAAGAAACACAGTGCCTATAGCAGCATAACTAAGGGAGTATTCGGTAACCTGATCCAGCCCTAACTATAAGCTTTATCGAAAAGGAAAATTTTAAGTCTAATCTTAAAAATAAAGAGGCTGTCTTTCTCTCGATTCCAAACTGGGAGCTGGTTCCACAGAGGAGGGGCCTGAAAGCTGAAGGCTCTGCCTCCCATTCTACTTTTAAGTATCCTAGGAACCACAAGTAAGCCAGCAGTCTGAGAGCGAAGTGCTCTGTTGGGGTGATACGGTACTATGAAGTCTTTAAGATAAGACGGTGCCTGATTATGGAAGCCCTTGTATGTGAGAAGAGGATTTTAAATTCTATTCTGGATTGAGAAGCCAATATGGGAAAAGTATGCTCTCTCTTTCCAATCCCTGTCAGCATTTAAACTCATTCACTACCTCTACTCCTTGGATCTTAACTCCAGAGCATAGATTCGACTTTCCAGGTGCTCTTCCACCTGCTCTCTACTCTCACTACAGATCAGAATGTCTACGAACATCATAGTCCATGGAGAGCCCTGCCTGACCTCATCTGTTAACACGTCCATCACCACTGCAAGCAAGAAGGGGCTCAGAGTCAATCCCTTATGGAATCCCACTCCCTATCTTTAACCCATCTGTCACTCTACCCCACACCTCACCGCTGTCTTGCTGTCCTGCACCACCCTCACATACTCCTCTGCCACACCTGGCTTTGTCATACAATAAAACACTTTCTCTCTTGGCACCTTTTCATATGCTTTGTCTAGATCCACAAAGACACAGTGCACCTCCTGCTGATCTTCTCTATACTTCTTCATTAACACTCTCAGAGCAAGAGTGTTGATGAAGAAGTGTAGTGTTCTTTTTTGGCACAAAGCCACTGCTGCTCACTGATCATTACCTTTCTTCTAATGTCAACAACTTTTCCCATATCTTCATGGTCATGCTCTGTATCCTTCTGTAGTTACTACAGCTCTGCACACCACTCTTGTGCATAATAATTGGTGTTATACATTGGTGTGTTAAACAGTATGGTTAAAAATATCCACTGCCCTCTCTCCCAGGCATCCCCATACCTCCATAGGTACATCATCTGGATCAACCATCTTTCTGCTCTTCGTTCTCTTAGCTGCCCTCACTTCCTCCTTACCAATCATCTGCACCACCTGATTCACTAACTTTCCATCCTCCTCTCTTTCTGTTTCTTCATTCATGAGGTCCTCAAAGTACTCCATCTACCTTCTCAACACACTTGGTACATTTCTATCTCTAGCTTTAATTCTCAGGCAGACTGGAATGCTACAGCTCGGGCTCTGGACTCAGGTAGAGTTGAACACCTCAGAACTGGCTGTGGACTCTGTGAACCAACAGGACACACGGGATGCTACAGCAGCTCTGGCTCCGGACACTTGGACACAGGTCGGGCTGCTCAGTATGGCCCATGGCTGGTTCCAGAGGCTAAAGCTGGGGCCTGGCCGTCTTCACCCATGGAAGAGGTCTGGGTATGGGGACAGGTTGAGCTCTGGCCACTCTCACCCTGGGCTCAGGCACAGAGGAGGCCTCAGATGGAGCAACAGACTTAGAGGAGGGCCACACAGGTAAACACACTCCACAACTGGGCTTCCCATGCCAAACAGTTCATACCAAAGCCCGAGTCTTAGCTGGATTATAGAGTGTGCTTAGCAGTGTTGTAGTCAAGACCGCGTAACCCGAGACCGAGACAAGACCAAGACCAGAGTGTATCGAGACCGAAACAAGACCAAGACTTTTAGGGTCCAAGACCGAGTCGAGACCAAGACCGAGGGAGGGCGAGACCGAGACAAAACCAAGACCAGTGCCTGACGCTATATGACATAATATAATGTGAAAAATGATAAAAAATTACTTAAATTGATCTGAAAGATCCACATTCCCATAAAGTTACCTAGATATTAAACACTCACAACTCAAATAAATATAACCATCTTTATTTAATACTCCTGGGTGACTTCCATCATTTATCACAGAACGTAAAACAATTATTCATAGTTCATCACAATAGTCTTAACTGTTCTTTGCCTTTCATAAACAATACATAAAGTTATGTTGTTTTTAAACCAACAACAATCTTTATAAAAATGTGCGCTATTTCAAAACCACATAGCTAAATGTGTAAAAATGGCAAAAGAATCATCGACAGTAAGAACTAAAGCAATAGGTTTCTCTCATATACAGATTAAAGCTGCAGTTTGTATCTTTTATAAAAACAAAAACAAAAAAACATCAGTTTTTTACATATTTGTTAAAACTGTCACTATTTTGGGACAGTATGAGACAGATAATCTGTGGAAAAAATCGAATTTCTCCACCTCCTCCCTGAACCGCTCCCAGTCAAGAACAACCAATCAGAGCCAGGAGGAGGGTCTTAGCACTGTCAATCACTCCTCTTGTATGTACTGCTCAATGTAGTTGTGTGCGATACTTCAAGATTTGGTATCGATTCAATGCCAAGTGAATAGAGGGCCAGTATTGCCGATACCGATACAGATACTTTTTAATAATTATGAAGAATTTTCATGAAGTTTAACTGGTTTGAGATTGTTTTCCTTTGGATCATTAATTAGTTAAAACCCTGGATAGAATTGGGCAAATTTTTTAACGATCAGCTGCTAAAAGCATCTCCTACATTCGAATATCAGCCACCATGTTGTGAGCATAAACTATCACATTTTTAATGCAACAATAGGAAGTGATATAATCTTGCTGGAAACTGTAGTTTTTTTTATTCTTGAAGGCATCTCTTAGCTCCACTGGTGCTGAAAACTAATGTTTGACTATGGCTTTCTGAATACAAGTCGGACTGCAACTATCAATTATTTTAGTAATCAAATATTCAATTTATTATTCTGTCAATTAATCAAGTAATTGGATAAGAAATAATTTGCAGATGTTTCTCTTTGTGAAACAAACAGGGTGGTGGAGCAGCTACAAAGTTCTCTTTTCTTCATGTTGCTGATCAGGTGTTTAATGAAGGACCTCCAGCTGTTTCCCAGTAAAGGTTTTAAGGTGGTTACAGGAACAAGAGCTCCTTTTGCTCCACCTGAGCTCACAGTCTCTGCCTCTTTGCACTTGCTGCACATGTGCAGACTGACTTCACATAAAACAGCTGCTGCTGTGTTTTTGTTGAAAATCTGGGGGCTGCATGAGCTTAATGCTGTAATGCTTTTTTATTCACAAGCATCCTACAAATTAGGTTTCTACTGCAGGTCTGTTTTTAGTTGCTAATCTTAAAGATAAAAACATTTTGATGGAGCCTCTGGGTACTGAAGGGGGTGGAGGGGGGCACAGAAACATTGCTAGTGCTAACAGCAGCCCCTGCTAGCAATCTGTGGTTATAGGTCTGTTCTGGTGGCTACAGCTGACATAAAGAAAAAATAACAGTTGACATCCTCTGCACAACACACGCGTTCACATTCAAACACGCACACTTAGCACAGAGCAGTGGGGGCAGTGGAAAAACTTCTAAGCAACGATCCACTGGTGTTAAAGGGTCGTTTTTTTCCCCAAATGACGGAAATTAGTTGAAGCGATGGAGAACTAACGTGAATAAAATGCTCCGCATGCTCCGCTTACACGGCGACACCTGGGTTGTAGAGTTAAAAGGAAACATTGACGAAACAAATTTGTGTCGAGGATTTTTAATAATCAAATTGAGTTAATCCAAGAATCGTTGCAGCGCTAAAATTTGCATTAAATTTTTAGTTTGTGTATCAAAATACATGAAGGTTGGTATTTACCTTTCATGCTGGGATTTTTTGTTGAATAGGAAGCCTGAAATTTTCCTTGGATCTTCATTTTCCCTCTTACTTCTCGCGTTCATCCAGGTTGTCATTTTAATTTATGTAGCCCATGAAATCAAGCGCACACACGACGCAGTGAGACCAAACGTACACATTGTGAATGAAACTGCCCGTGCTCTGTCGTAGATTGCAAACTGCGGTGAAATGATACAGGCGTAAGCGGCGACCGGGGCGGAGTCTGCGAGGTAAGCTCCTGGGAGAGGCAGAGGAGCGCAATCTTTGTTGAATTTGAATCAGTACGTTTTGCATCCAATAAAAGCAAAGATGTTAACAAATTAACTGGACAATATTCTGGCAATTTAGTGATATTTCCAGAGCTGTGGTCTTGACTGGTCTTGAAATAAAATCCCGAGTCCGCAATGTCCGAGTCCATGACAAGACCGAGACCAAATGCGGTCGAGTCCATGACAAGACCGAGACCATCAAAAAGCGGTCTCGAGACCAAGACCGATCTCGAGCACTACAACACTAGTGCTTAGCAGAGCAAACTCTAGAAATGCCAGGAGCCAGGGCTTTGATAAGATGAAGAGGACTGGAAACATAACTGCACCAGCCTTCTATAAGAGTCTTTTGCATTAAACACATGTTCAGAAAGCTCTGTTAGCTCGGGAACTACTTCCTCCATCTCCTCGGGAACCGAGCTTGAGTCCATGGAGTCCATGTTTTGGTTGCTCTGTCATAAAGCGCTCTGTGGCAGGCAGGATTAGGACCCCAGTGCAGGACTTGGAAGACAGAACTCAAAGACACTCAGCTACATTTCCTGGCTACACACACATTTAACTAAATACAGACAAGGCTGGACAAGAACAGGAAGTCCAAACTGAGAATCTCATGGAAGAGGGGACGACTTAAGAAAGGGCAAGGGGAAAAACACACACACACACACACACGTGTGCGCACACACACGCGCGCGCGCACACACACACAATGAATATAACACAGGAAAAGCAGATACACTGAGGAAGGGAATACAATTTTAAAACTAAACCCTCAAACCACTGAAAACTAGGACAATACTAACAGTAGAAATATTTAAAGTAAAGCTAACTTTAAACTACTCAGGAATCACGACATAATAAATAAACCAAGCCACAAAATCCAAAAAACTCCAAACAATCCAATGATGATGACTCTGTGCTAAATCGAATTCTTCTTTAAATACATTTGTGAATAATTGAATGCACTTTCTTTTCTCTCAGACATAACAAGCAGTTTGTTTATGAGCTGTGTTGTTGGAACACAGTCTGTTTAAACTGAGGTCAGTGACATTAAGTGAGAATCCAGTCTTTACTGTTAATATGCAGTGAAGCAACACAGTCCTTCACTGACAATCATTCAGCGCAAGTAGTAGTGATCCCTTTATTAATGAGCATAGAAAGTGAAGAGCTGGTTATTTCTGTATTAATACTCAGTAACACCACTTTCAGAGGAATGAACAGTGATGAGCCAAAGACAACCACGACAACTCATTATGTCATGCACATGATAATCACCACCACAAAATCAACACCATGGATGGGCATGCACATTCTTTTGTTCTTTATGATAATATGATTTGTCTAAAATGAACTGATACTGCAAATACTGAAGTCTGCAAGATAGCATATTTAAATTTTCTCTGAATAGATGCTGAGGTTGCATTTTGCTTTGCTTTTCTTTTCCTAAAAATTAAGAAGTGGATTAGAATTAAATGGCAAAAACAGTACAGGAGCAACGGTACTCCATAAAATCAATAACATCTCAAATGGAAAGAATACAAACTAATGCTAATATTAATACCACTAAAAATCCCTGACATTAAAGACTGAGTGAACTTCATAAAAAATAATAAAAATTGCTGACATCTGTCACTATCAGTCATCTCCTCTATCCTCCATCTTGTGCTACAGCTAAGTTTACACGATTCCGGCAAATTTGAATGTAGATGAATACTACGCTTACAGTCACACTACAAACACTGTGGATGTGGAAAAAACAAGAAAAAAATGTAGAGAACATTTATCAGAGTTTTTCTGGTTTTTCAGTGCTTTGACCTCCTAATATCTTGGCACAACATGCCACAGCATCCCTTCAGAAATATTAAATTACTTGGCAGATCTGAGCTTCTTTGGCAGCAAACTACACTTGCATAAAACAAAACTAGTAGGGTGCTGCATATGTACAGTATACATCAAAGTTCAATGGAAATCAATCATCTCAGAAGATCAGCTGACCTCAGTGCCAGCCTACCCTTCTACACATCCAGTTGGCTCTTTCATGGGGTTATGCTAAGCTTTTTTAGCCTGTCCACACATGTGCAAGTCACTGTGCCCACCCACCTTTGATCAGTGCCATATAGGTTGTCACTGATGCCTGGACTCTTCTGTGCTGCTCTCCCAATCGTCCATGTGTGAGCATGGAAGGGAGGAGGCTGCCAAATCTAAATGACTGCAGACTGAAATACATTTGACTCCAAAACTTGGTGTCCATAAATTATTAGGTAACGCTTTCTTTTACGGCCCGCCCTTAGGCCGCAACTACACGTAATTTACAGCGGTTTACCCTGTAAGTAAATTTAAGTTATGTGTAATTAGGCTGTACTATTTTTAATAAGGTCGTAATTACCGTGACTAAGGCCGTACTATTTTGTATAAAAAAAATTTTTTTCTAGGAAAGTCCCCTAAATTATGCAGTTTTTCATTTATTTAAATGATACTTCAATTCACTTACAGGGTATTTAAATAAAATTTACTTACAGGGAAAGTAGGTTTACTCAAACGGTGGTTATGATGTATGATGAGAAAGTGTTTTTTTTCCCTAAATAACACAGAATTGTACTTAGAGGGTGCATCCCTGTAAAATACTTAGTCAAAGTAGTACAGCATTATTCAAAGTAGTACGGCTTTATTCACAGTAATTACGGCCTTATTAAAAATAGTGCAGCCTAATTCAAAGTACTATGACCTTAGTCACGGCAATTACGGCCTTAGTCAAAATAATACAGCCTTATTCAAAGTAGTATGTCCTTATTAAAAATAGTACAGCCTAATTACACATAACTTAAATTTCCTTACAGGGTAAATCCCTGTAAATTACGCGTAGTTACGGCCTAAGGGCGGACCGTAAAAGAAAGCGTTACCAATTATTATTATTTTATTGATTTATTTAAAGAGTTTAGTATTTTTACTTTGGCAGATTGTCACTGATCTTGGAGAAGCTGGAAAGTGGATACAATCTCAACATACACTGCATATTGTCATAGAACTGACACTGGGCATGATTATTTTGGTTCTTGTCACCATTCTTCCATTTCATAGAGTTGTGCCTTAGAACTGCATAACTCATACCCTTGTATTAATAGTTTTTGTTGACAGTTCGTCCCCCCTTGTGCAGCCTATGGGTACTATGCTTCTGCTTTTAAGAACTGGCACTTATTCTGTCCAACTCAAACCAGTGCGCTGGAGTACGGATTATTTCAGTCCAATCCAGTTTAAAGAGATCAGTACAGCACCACCAAGGTGAGTCCAGTCCAGATTCAGCCCATTCCAGGCAGGTCCAGTGGGTCTTAAAGAAGGAAGTGATTTTAATTAAAGATAAGTTGCTCAGTGTGTGGCCATACTGAGCCTGTTAAGCTGAATCCAATAGGCTGGATGTAGCAGCTAGGAGGCCCTTGTAAAGCACAGGCTCTATTGAAGCCCACTGCATTTCATTTGGCTGGGAATCAATGCAGATTGACACCACTTAACATGCAAATGGTGCTCAGGTCAACCAGCAGCTTCCCGCCTGCTGGCAATGGTCCAAAATCTACAGCTTAACTCTCCTTTTTTCCCCACCATCGTTCTTCTCTGTCTGCCTCCTTTCTTTATGCTCTTTTCCGTCTTTCCTTCCATCTCCTCTCCTCTCCTCTCCTCTCCTCTCCTCTCCTCTCCTCTCCTCTCCTCTCCTCTCCTCTCCTCTCCTCTCCTCTCCTCTCCTCTCCTCTCCTCTCCTCTCCTCTCCTCTCCTCTCCTCTCCTCTCCTCTCCTCTCCTCTCCTCTCCTCTCCTCTCCCCTCCCACCCTTCTTTTCCATCACATTCCTCCCTGCTGTTGTAAAAATCATATTCAGGATATTCGTCCATTTAAGGATATGAGAAAATAAAAGACTATTGATTGGTTGATAAACTGCCACTGATGGTAACAGAATGGGAGTGAAGTCAGTAGAAGCCCTTGCTGAGGCTGTGAGTGCGTGTTAGCTGGAGGCACTATATGGGAGATGCTGTGGATCAATAAAGTGTATTTGTGTGTGTCGGCCCTTAGCTATTCTTCCAATTACACATTTCCAGCAGTGCGGCCGAGCACAGCTCTTTGTTAACACCTTAATGGATCAGCTCAGGGAAGTGTCCACACACACACACACACACACACACACACACACACACACACACACACACACACACACACACACACACACACACACACACACACACACACACACAC
>JASGAU010342381.1:0-10254 GCA_030220045.1 Australoheros facetus
CACACACACACACACACACACACACACACACACACACACACACACACACACACACACACCCATCCATCCATCGCTTCTTTGGTCGTCCTCGTGGACGCCGGCCATCGACTTCCAAGCTTGATCCACAGCTTGGAGACGTGCAGCCATGATGGGAGGGTTGAATGTATCCAGCAGTCGCACCCCACAGTGTTTTCCTTAAATTTGATATTCTAACAGTAAACAATACGGGACAAAATTGATCTATGTAATGTGGGTCTAGGCAAAGCATTAAAGTTATTAACTTATTTCATAAAGTTTATTTGTAGTCCTAAACATATTTGTGGTGTTTTTTCGACACTATTTGACGCCATACAGCGACTTCTAGTTTCAGGGCGGAAAATTTCCCCTATTTTTAAATACAAAACTTGACAGGTATGACCTCCACCGTTAGCCAGGGTTTGAGACCACTGTTACCAGCCGGCACCGCGAGGAGGTGGTGGTAGGGTTTTGCACGGCCAAAATTTAGAGTGTCCAATTAAGCTAAATTACAATAAGATTGCCTTTATTATTATCTTATAATTTAGAGTATCCAATTAAATGAAATTCCAAAAAAAGGAGGGAGAGAAACGAAAGAAAGAAAGAAAGAAAGAAAGAAAGAAAGAAAGAAAGAAAGAAAGAAAGAAAGGCACAGAGGAGAGGTCAGAGTGAAGGAGATAGATTCAAGGTGGTGGCAGACGAGGTGAGCTTTGTTTAAGGTGAAGAAGAGTTCCTCCGGAAAAAACTTGAAGCGTTTTTTTCTTTTTCAAGCAGCGCTCTTGCAGATCTTTATGCTGCAGTATGATGTTATGGGGATCGCTGACACTTTGTGCGTTCAGCTCTTCAAGTTTCTTGCACCTCATCTTGAGTTCTTCAATTTGTTCATGCTTTTCTGCATGGCTTTCTTTCAGCTCTTTATATTTCTTTTCCAGCAATGTCTGTACTTCCTGTATGTCTTTAATCATCTTCTCCTGTTGTTTTGTTTTGTGCTGGGCATTCTTATGGAGCTCTTCCTGTTCTGCGTTTTGCTCATCATAACTTCGATGCCCGCACACATTTTCTCCGCACAGATTTTCTCCATCTCTTCCTTGTATTGCTGCACTTTTTAGATTTTCTCCATGAGTTCTCCGTTGCTCTTTTTAGAGTTTTGAAGAACATCTTGCAGCTGTCTCTGTGATGTGGAGAGCTGTTGTTTCTCCTTCAGCACTTGTGCATATTTCTCCTGGCTTTCATGGAGCTTGCACTGGATGTTTGTGTGCTTTTCGTCCATCTTTTGGAGAATTGCTCTGTGCTTGGCTTCCATTTCTTGAAGCACAGCCCCATTGCTTTGGTGGGCTTTATAAAGCAATCCATGTAAGCTTTTATTTTGCTTCATCATGTCTTCTAATTTGATCTGCACCACCCTGTGCCTCTTTTCAGTGTCTTCAAGTTTTGATTTGACTACTGCGTGCTTTATTTTCAGTTCTTTCTTCTCTTGCAGTATTGTTGCTTTCTTCCCCAAGCTAGATCAAGCATTTGTTGCAGGCTTTCATTTTCTCCCTCCATCTCTTGGAGCTTGGATTCCAAGTTTGCAAATTTTACATTCTGCTGTTCCTGATCTATAAGCATGTGTGTATTTCTTGCCAGGACTTCATCAAACTTTTCTTCCAAGCTTTCATTTTTCTTCTCCACGTCTTGGAGCTTGCGTTCCAACTCTGCGCATATTGCATCCTTCTCTTTCACCAAGTCTCTTGCTTCCTTCAACTTTGCTTCCAGGTCTTGGATTTTGGTTTCCGCGACTTGGAGCTTGCTGCACATATCCCTGAATCTAGATTCGTCCACATGACGTTTCTCCTCTTGCATACGGTATTCAGATGCAATTGTGAGGGATTCAGGTGGACCATTGCTGTCAAGGGGGTCGGCGTCTTGCCAAAAACCCCAGTAATGGGTGTCGATTTCAGGGTCAAGAGGAATTTCTGGCGCATCACCCCATTCACGAGGCATTTCTGACTGATCTCCCCAGTCAAAGAGGTCGGTGTTATCGCGCTCTCTTGACTCCTGAGACATGTTGTTGATGTTCTTGGTTGACTGCTATGGATTCAAATCTTTCCAAAATCCAAAGATTTTGGAAAGATTTTCTCACCTTCCTGTCTCCTTTGTGCTGCCCCTGCATGGCTGCTCCTAAACATACAAAATGGTTTCAGAGATGAGGTACAGCTCCTGAACCTAAAGGTGGCTCATTTTATACTAAACCAGAAATAAATCCACCCATTGGTCACTATGGAGAAGCATTTCACCAACTCTAGTGAGGTGTGGTACTGCACCTGGCAACCTAAACCTAACCTAACCCATACTCTTATAACTGAAACTTTTGTTGTCGTTTCTTTCCCAAACCTTCCTGCTGTTTGACGAAAATATCAGAGGAGCTCCGAGAAGGTGAGAAAAAAGAAACCTTGTTTTTTTTCTGCCTCCGGAGAATAAATATACATTAATACAAAGGTATGGAACAATAAAGATTACCTAATTGATTAAAAACTCAAATTCAAGTATTACAACTCTAAATTTCTATATGACAAAACCACTTCAGATTTTTTAGTGATACTTCATGTGTTCTCTTGGCCTGATGTTAAATTATGTCTTATATTAACATTTAATAGTGCAGGAGTGCAAGAGGAGGCTAAGAAAAAATCTGAGCATTAGAGTCCTCTGTTTTACAGAGGATGTGTTGCATTGTGGGAAATGTAGGCTCCAGAGTTTTTGCAGGTTAACATTGGGGTTTCTTTGCTGCACCAGCTTTGATTTCTGGCTTTTCTGTTAATCCAGCAGTGCATCATAAATCCCTGAATACTGTTTGAATTTGCAGAGATCTTTTAGACTTTCCTATAATTTACATTGGGGACACGGAGGCTGACGTGGTTGCCTTGGTTGGTTTAAGGTCAAAATGATGCCCTGTTTTATTTTGCATGTTTCTTTTTTACTCTGTTTTTTGGATATTAGAGTTTTCAGTGTGTAGGGATATTACTTGCATCATTACATAAAAAATAATCAGTACCGCTTACCTGACTTCCTCAGAGTCAGCTGATTTTTTGGTTTTGCTTTGTTTTTGTTATAACTTGTAAAAGCAAATTGAGTAAAAGGGGCATGTCGTATGATGCCAAAACGTTTTCAGAAGAAGATGAGTAGTTTCGAGTCTGCTGCAGTCATTATTATGCTTTGTAGAATCACTTTTAATTACAGCATCTGCATTTTTTTATTCTTTTCTTTTTTTTTGCAATCTTTGTTTTATTTTTGTCGGTGCTTTCCCCCATATGCCTCCCTATGTTTTTGCTTTATATCCAAACCAGAGGATGACGACTTAAGCAGTAACATTGAAGGAATATATTTAGGTAGATATTTAGGTCTTCTGGAGCAGCAGGAATTAAAAGAGAATTCCTCTAAAAGTGTGAGTCAAATTTATTGTTGATGCAGTTAATAGATTTGCTCTTTAGTTCTGGTTTTCTGTATCGTGGATCAGTTTTTGAGGTTTACTGACATCTGTTCTTTTACGTCAGCAGGCTTTAGGCGCAGCATGCGTCTGTGTCGGCAGCGGGCTCACAGCACCACTCAGCCATCCTACCACACCCGCTGCCCCAGTAGCTGCTGCACTGCCCTCAACAGCCCCTACGAGGAGGCGGTTCGCTACCAGCCCCACCCAGAGAATGAACACCGCCTCATCGCCCTCTTAGGTACGGGGAAGATTTCAGTCTTTTCGTGTAGCTCCAAAACCTGCATATGTTAGGAAACATCTACACTCACAGGCCTCTTCATTAGATACACCTTGCTAATACAGGGCCGGGCCTCATTTTATCTTAATTCTTCATGGCACAGATTCAACAAGTAGCTGGAAACATTCCTCAGAGATTTTGGTCCATGTTGACCAGGTCAACGGCCTTGGCCATGTCTACAAGGCTAAAGGCATTGAGTTTCTGCCATGTGATTGGCTAAATAGATATTTGCACTATGAGCAGTTGAATGCAAATATCCTAATAAAGTGTCCAGTGAGCAGATAGTAATTTAAAAAATAATTTAAACTAAACAAGCCTTTTCATCAGGTCCATCTGGTGTAGGTGTAAACGAACTTTGAAAGGCGCTTGGTTGAGATGAACCCAAACATCTTCCAGGGACCAGTGCTGCATACGTAATCACCGTTTCAGTCACACAAATCATAAAATGTCTTATTATGACAGAGAAAAAAACCTATTAAAAATGTTTGTTATTGAGTGCTTTTGTGTCAAACTTTAATCTGATTAAATGGTTGAGTTTTTTTTCCTTCTCCAGACACTACAAGAGCACCCAGAGGGTACGAGGAGTCTGGCAGAGAATATTTCTTCATTGGCCGGGAAGTCTTTGAGGGCATGGTTTATCACAACAGGTGCAGACATCTGTGCATCTGTGAGTGACATAATAAAAGCGCTAATGAGGATGATCTCATTAGGTTAATTTAGAAATGACTAATTTTATCCCAGCATCTCTGTGTGTTTTGGTGCGGCAGGTTTCTGGAGTATGGTGAGTACAAAGGGAACATGTACGGCACCAGCATCCAGTCCACGAGGGACGTTTTAAACAGCGGAAAGATCTGCGTCATCGACATCGAGCCCAACACAAGTCCAACAAAAACATGGTAAAATTGACAGCTGGATACATAAAAGTGGTTTTATTTGAATTCACATGTCTCTGCTTTTGGCCCTTCAGGCAGTGAGGAAACACGAACTGAGGGCCTACGTCTTCTACGTGAAGCCTCCGCCTCTGGAGCGCCTCAGGGAGACAAGACGAGACATGTACATTACCACAAACTACTACGTCAACTGACCGTTCAAAGTATGAAATGTCTCATTCACATTTAAAGAGACCGCACCAAAACGAGCTGCTCTAAGACATGCCTCAGAACAGGTGTAAACGAGGGGTCTGTGCAGCTACAATAACGAGGAATTCAGACCAAAGAATTGCAGTTCTACTTTATATAGACCACAAGTGAATGATTTACATATGAAAAGGAAGGATTTAAAAGCATGATATGTGCCCTTTAAAAAAGAATTTGATTTGATTTCTTATAATTTTATTGGTTCCTCATTTTGCCGTTCCTATTTTTTGGTTTTCTTTCCAGTACTTATTTTTCCGTGATTGTGTCATTATGCACGGCCTTTTGTATTTGTGCATTTTATATTGTATATATTTTAGCTTCATTTTATTATACAATTACCTTTTTTTGAATTGCAGGTACTTGTTATGATTTTCTTTAATTGGATTGAGAAACTTTTTCAGATTTTTTCTTATTTTGTGATATTTCATGATTCTTTTGTAATCGTGAGGATTATACACACGTGTATTTATTCATTACTCCTTATTGATTATCTACCTTGATTGTTTATTGGCACATAATATTCTGTGTTGAAGAATAAAGGTGGTCATACCAAAGATTGAGCTGGTTAGAAGAGTAAAACTCTGTTTTTGCCTCATATACTATATTTCCATGTATCTTTGCACATGTTTCATTAAATCGCTGCACCTATTTCTCATTTTCCCAGCAAAACAGACAGAAATGAGGGGTGGCTCAAACTTTTGCACAACACTTTATGCTCACCAGTTTCTATAAAACAAAGCAAACAAATCACTAAACAAAATGATAAATATTAATACAGTTATACACTTTTAAAAGCAATACTGGCATTATTTATCAATAATCAGACTGAGAAAATAAGGTAAGCCATCACTTTGGATTGCGGTCATTTTTGATCAGTATCTGTTGTTACTTTTAAAATTCTGTTATCAACAGCTTAATTCAACATAATCTACATGGTAACAAAAAATTAAATTATCTGTCATTTCAGTCATACAAGAGAACCGTTCTCTAATAAAAATATGTATCTACAAACTTTCTAAATATTCATGTCTCTCCAGGAGAACTTGATCAAAACATATTTCTACTTTTGTGAGGTCCTTCATCAGAGTATCCTTGTTACAGAACATCAGCTTCACTGTTGCGAGCAGTCACGCAAACGGTGAATGGGCAAGGTGCTATCGTCAGTCCGAAGCGTCCGTGCAGGGGGGGAGGAGGCTTTCCCTCTGGCAGTCTGAATTTGAAGGCCTGCAGCAAGCTGGTGACTGTCAGAAACAGCTCCATCTTTGCCAGCTGTTCACCCATGCACACCCTGCGACCTGAGACGAGGAGTAAAATCAGAAGTGCACGACAAATTAATTTATGGATCAGTGACTATGTTTCAGTCATATGGCTCATATAAGAAAGCAAGCATACCAATCCCAAATGGTATGAAGCACTCTTTCCTGAGCAGCTTTCCCTCATTATCCAAGAAGCGTGCTGGGTTGAAACTGTCTGCATCATCCCACACAGTGAGATCTCTATGGACAGACCACAGGTTGGCGAAAATAACTGTTCCTTTAGGAATGGTGTAGCCTCGAAACTCTGAAAAAGGAAGGAGAATACTTTATCTAGAGTTTGAGAATTAGACATATCTGGTAACAGACATCTGCCCCTTTCCCTTTAAAAGGGGGGCCAGGCACAAACAAAGGCTGGGTGGCCTTTGCTCACGTGTTTATTACCTCAGGTAATGTCTATTTGTTAGATGGATTACTTGAAAAGTTATGGAAAGATTTGCATGAAGATTATGCAGAGGTTAGGGGTCACAGTTACTGTTTACCTGTTGTTTCTGAGGCCATGTGAGGAATAGCCAGGGGAACTACCACAGTCATTCTCTGCACCTCCATGATGGTGGCTTCAGTAAAAGGCAAACTTCCCTTATCAGTCAGAGATGGCACACGATGTTTGCCCACAACTTCATCAATCTCTGCCTGGACTTTGTCTTAAAGTAACACAGCAGGAGAAAAGCATGAGTAAGGATCAAGCCCACATCTCATCAAATCACAAAAAATTCAGTCTGATTCTGAAGCACTTTGAGCCAATCAGACTGATTCAAAAGTAGTGAAATGCAGTAGCAAATGCATATTTTGATGTGCCTATCAATGTGCTTGTGCAACAGTTGGAGAAGTGGTTAAATGCATATGTAAGCCAGACATGCTGATGCCATGAAACCAAGAACTATGTGAGATGTCGGTTTCTACCAGTTCCTTTTCTCCCACATAGGAGTTTGTTTGGCAGCTTAAAACTTAGTCACAATACTTACAATACTTCTATATGTCAAACTTAAAAGGTCTAAAATGTTTTACCTTGGATATCAGGGTATATGACCATATAAAGCAGAGTCCACAAAACTGAATTGGTGGTGGTGTCAGTGCCAGCAATGAAGAGATCTCCTATGATATAAAAGAGATAATCCTCTGTGAAGCTACTTTCCTCTTCTCCAGCAGTTTGCTGGGCCAGCATCTCCATCAGGTACATGTCTGTGAGATCCCTTGGATTGTCAGAATCTAGTGCTTCACGGTGCTTTGTAATAATCCTCTTAAGAAAAACACTGATGTCTCTTTCCACCTGACGTAACTCCTTGAAAACCCCAAAAGGCAAAAAGTAGAGCAGCGGGAAAATGTTGATGAGGACTGCAGGGCTGTTCACGCAGATCTCCAGCCCTCGCTTCATCAGCTCCAGCATGGCGCGGAACTCACGATCCTCGTGATGGAAGCGCTGACCCAGGATCAGCGTACAGATGACGTTTGACACCGCGTTGCTGATCAGCGGACTCAAGTCCACACCGGCATCACCACATTCCTCATTCAGCCGCAGCAGCTCTGTTTTGATGGTAGCAAGCCCTTCCTTGATGCAAGGCTCCAGACTTAGCTTCCCCAGACCAAAGCTTCGGAGTGTGGCGTGGCAGAACTTGCGCTGCTTTCTCCATATTGGCCCGTAGGGTGCAAAGACGATCCCTGCAGTTCAGTTGAACCAGAAAAATGGGACAGCTTAAGTCAGAATCTAAATCATTGTTATTTTAGTTAATTACTGGACTCTTAAAATTGTAGAATACCTAAAAATTCACCAAATCAAAAACAAGGAGACTTTCAAATGTAGTGTTTAGGGTGTAGGATTTTATCTAAGCCACATTGGGTCAAAAGTATACACACAGGTCAAATATACACATAAACTCAAATCTTTTAATAAGTGGTGCTGAAGGTTCTATAATGTCTTGATAAAACCAAGGCTTACAGACTAGACTAGGCTAGGCTACAACTAGCAGCAAATTCTTCCACTTCGCCTCAAATCAGCAGCTAGATGATTGAAACTTGGCCACAGTTAGGTGCTAGTGTGGTCAAATATCCAGCCAGAATTATACCAGAAGCTTTTTGATAGCTACCAAAAGCATCTGGTCGAGGTGTAAATTGCTAAGGGACATTTAATCTCCCTTACCCTGTGTGGATTAGACAAAATACAAAACTATCAGACTGATTTAAAAGTAGTTAAATGCAGTGGTAGATGCATAAATGGTAAATGTGCCAATCAATGTGCTTGTGCAATAGCTGGAGAAGTGGTTAAACGCATGCATAGGGCAGATATGCTGATGTCTTGAAAGCAAGAAGTATGTGAGACGTGGGTTCCCGCAGTAGATNTTCGTGCCCATGATGAGTGTACGTAAATTTCCGACTGCAGCTGCAGTACATATCACCACTATTGCTTTTTGAGCTTATGTTATTGATTGATCGACTGATTTGTTATGTTGGCGCAATGCAATAAATAGTTACTAGTGTGGCCTCACAAGGCACTAGACAGCAGCAACAACTAGAAAGGTCACATGGCTGGTCATACTGTACAGCACCACACATTCAAAAAGACAACAAGGTCAGTGTCCTATTATTACTGATACAGTGGAGATGAGGGCAAAATAACAGTATAATGAAGCTTCTGTGTGCAAACATATTGTACGGTGGGAACTTGGAGAAAACTCAGTTTTGCCCTTACAAGTTTACAGCAGCTCTGGTGTGAACATTATTCACATGCCCACATGCACAGTGAAACAGTCTTCTTTTTTAAAATGGGATTCTTTCAGATTACAAAGAGATTTTTATTACACTGAGCAAAGGCAGTGAAACCAATTTACTATAGGGCTTATCTGATTACCAGATTTATTTTTATGGGCTATTACACGTTTACAGGCTTACTTAACAGGTAACCTATAAATTAATCCAAATACTTGCGTACCTTTGCGTTTAGTCATGATGGTGACAGAAGGGATGTCTGGTCTGTCGGAGAACACCTCAGGATGGTTTGAGAAAGCATCCTTGACCACTTCATAGCCATTAAGCACCACGATAAGCTGAGTCCCTACAAAAAGGCTGTATATGCTGCCATAAACTTTAGCCAGTTGTTCTAAACCACCCATGGTGGGGTTTATGTCGGCTCTGTTTCTCTGCTGTCCACGTTTCCTGAGGATAAAAGAGGGGATGAGAAAGCTGCCGAAGTTTCCGACCACTGGCCATGGCTTCGGACCTGGAGGAATGTTTTTATATCTTAAGTCCCGCTGCTTTTGATAAAAATAAACTAAATAATACACCAATGCGCATATTATCAAAGTAGCAATGTTTGCATGTGACAGCACGGAGCCGCTCAGGTGCCAAAGGCCTGAGAGCGAAACCATGGCGTCAACCTTCAAACAGGCTAAAGTCTGACACTTGACAATGCATGTCCACGACTACACAGTCACACTGCGCCGCCGGGACGCTGCTGTTCGCCTGTTTTACAGACACAGGCTCACGATCTTCCTGTGTTGTTGTGACACGGTAAGAGTCAAAGTGCTACCGCTACTGGCTTCCTATTGGCTGACAGTGCTGCTTCTTTTTTGATTGGTGGCCAGCGGTCACTGGAGTCTTCAGCCCTTAATTATGTCTTACAGGCTGCATAAGCGCTAGACTGGCACAAATTTTGAATTTCATACATTTTGAGCCTTCAGGGATTTTTGTTTGTTTGTTTTACATGTTTCTATAATATTATGAGGAATAAATAAGCATTTCATAGACTCTTTTTGGCAAATAAATCAAATTTATGCAAAGAGTTGCACTATATTAAAGTCATGGCCAACATTTTGACTTACATATATTTATAAGAGACACCCAAATAATTCAATTCAATTTTATTTGTATACCGCCAAATCACAATAAACAGTCATCTCAAGGCACTTTATATTGTAAAGTAAAAAACCATACAATAATTACAAAGAAAACCCAACAGTCAAAATGAAACCCTTATAATAATAATAATTTATTATCAGAATATCTACTGCGATTGATTTGTGTCGCTCAAATCAATAAAACATAGACTGAAAG
>JASGAU010342381.1:10283-20513 GCA_030220045.1 Australoheros facetus
AAATACAAAAATATCAAAACATAAAAGGACTTGGTCACACTGCATGATCCATACACTTCACTCACAACACTTTGACTTGAGCTCATCTGTAGAAATTAAATGTTTCACTTCAAGGTTAATGGATTTTTCACAATAATATGGACACGGTTTTTGCTTTGAGCAATACAAAATACAATTCTATTCCCCTCCACTATTCAGTCATGGCCAAAAGTTTTGGCAGTGCAACTCTTTGCATGAATTTGATTTGTTTGTGCAAAAAACAAAACAAAACCTTTGCAAATGAGATGGTATCTATTTTTAATGTGGATTTTATTTTATTTTTATGTTTAGCTGCAGTTTTTAACATAACTTTGAACAGTTAAATGAAAGCAACACGGTGATGCTTTGGTAAGGTTACATTTTAATACAAAGTTATGATGCCAAGACAACAGCTGGGATACACATGCAGTGCTTCTTAAAAGAATACAAAATTAATAGTAGAAAAAAAAACCCCAAATACATCTAGACTGATAATGGCAGCTTTGGTAACCTATAGACATTTAACAAACTAAGGCACCTTGTGACTCGAGCACATTGATATCACATTGAAGTAAAAACTGACAAAATGTACATATAGCAAATTAAATACTGCAACAAGCTGCAAGTACGGGTCTAAAACTGTCCATTTATATAAGAAATTTACTAGGCACAAAATCAAGTGGTATAATTTACTAAAAAAGAACAACTTGCAGGACTTTATCATATAAATAAATCACAGTGGCAACAAACAGAGACATTATGATTATCCTCTTAGACATATTCATATTTAAGCATTTGGTATCAATGTTTCTGCCCAGATGACAAGACTCAATGAATGAACCTCAGTGGATTATTAAGCAACAGTGCCGCAGTATGAGGGTCATGTCACTCCTCTCGTGTGCTCTGTACCATGGAGTACTTCTTGCAGGGATTCTTCAGGCAGGAAGGAGGCCAGGTGATGGGCCAACTGTACGAGCATGGCACTGAGGTCTGGACGTTCCTCTCCATGAAGTTAAACAGTGGGTTCCACCAGGTGTTGGTGAGGTAGTTATTGGGTGAGCATTTCAGGGTCTGACAAGACAAAAAAAAAAAAAAAAGGCGTTATATTAGAGTGATATCATTTCATGATGCAAATGTCTGTAACAGAAGAGAAGCAGAATGTCTGATGCCTTATTTGACATGATTACAATGTAGCTGTAAATTCTTTAAGATGTTGGGGGGGGGGTTGAGCAGGAGTTTAAAGTGAAATAGGAGAAGAACCTCTAAACAGAAAACCAGCAGATTTTTTTTCAAGTCTACTATTGTTGAAGTATTGGGATTTTTTTTAAAGACTACCTTCAGAATATAACCATTTGACTCGTCTCACTCAGACTGCTCATGACAAAAATATAATATAATAGTATAATTTATATGTAATTAAATCGTTTTAAAGGAATGAATGACCTGAAGGAAGAAAACATAACACTGAAGCCAACCGTAAATTGTGACCAGTGTTCCAAGCATATTAATCATTTCCATCAACTGTGCTTAAAATTTGCCCATTAGAGGGAGTAATTTATCATTGTAAAGGTGCACTGATACAGAATTGCACCCAGATGCTTTTGATGCAATCTAACAACTAGTTGGTGAATCTCAAGCATATAATAATATCGATCATTTCCTATAAACAAAAACAGTAATAGCTTTTAACTGGGGCACTAGATGTAACACCCTACAACAAGATGGGACTTGTGCCAACAGGAAGTCAGTAAAGATTTCCATGCATAACGAGACCTGGATAACAAGCTGAAATGAGAGGGGAGCCTTCAACACACATACACCACCCAGTGTTCAGCCCTGTCCTCAAACCTGTAAGTTAGCCATGGTGTGGTACCACCAGAACAGACGGGAGGTGATAAAATATGCCACAACCACGTCGACACTGTAGTGCTCATGTGCCACCAAGATGCACACTATGCCCACAGCACTCAGGAGCCAGCAAACGAGATGGTACCACCAAAAGGACCGCGGCGAGTCTTGAGGGAGAAAGCAGCAAAGACAAGATTGCTGTCAGTATTTATTTATAAAACATGTTTTGTAAAGATATTGCAGGAAAACATTACAGATCCACAGGAGGTGGATAGTATTTTGTTAAAAAGCTCTGTGATATTTTATGACTTTAAAGTAAAAAACTTAGAAGAAACCCACCACCACCACATTGCTTCATTTTGCAAGGCTGAATCCACCTCATGACACCATAAAGCTACGGGTTGTTGTATATTTTGCTTGCAGTGGACTGAAATTACAGCCTACTTTGTAAAGGGATTTTGAAATGAGCTTCTGATTTTATACCAGAATCACCATATTATCATAAGAATCCAGACTCTGAGAAATTACCATGAGCTATTCAGAGGAATATACTGAGATGGATGAAGTGGCAGCATTTGCTCATTAGGAAGTAAAATGCAATGGACAGATGCCAAAATATCACTGTTTACATCCTCTTTACTGTTGCACCTCCTCACTAATGTGTTTGAATGTATTTCCTGTTTGCTTCTATGGGATGATGTCGAGCTGCTCTTGCAAAGTGAGGAAAAATATGGGTTCTCTTTTGAGCTTTATCTTGTAAACCTGTGACTTTAATCTCAGAATAGCTTCTTTTTTGTGAAAATATCTATTTTAGATTATTTATCTTAAGTTTTCCCACATTTTCACAGTGTCACCCCTCCCCCCAAAAAATAAAAAAATAAAATAAATAAAATAAAAAAATAAAACTAAATCTAAAAAGAAAGAAATATATAAATCATCTGAAATATCTTTTTTGGACCAAAAATATTTTCATATAATCTTTAGTTTTCCATGTTCATATCCAGAAATACACTGCTGTTTTTCTGTAGTCAAACTTTTTTGAAAGAACACTAAAGCAACAATAAATCAGCACGTGACAATTATTTGTAGTCTATTAGCCCCTACAGAGGAAGGTTTATTACACATGGACTGAATGAGAACGATGTAGTTCATACATTATTCACAGAGAAATCCCATAAAGTCTCCCACACATGGAATGAAACAAGCATTACTTTGAGTACTTACACTCCTTAATGAACAAATAGGTGATCGTGAGCATCACAGTGTGCCCACTATAAAGAAAGTCTCCACACAAGAGATGGGAGTTTGTAATGGAAAGCCCTCCACCTGAAATCAGCCGCAGAACTCGCTGAAGTTTCGCATGGGAGTCTCCGTGAAGCTGATGGAGAACAGGGATGATGTAATGAGAGGGGTAAATATTGGATCAGAGGTGACATGAAGACAGAGGGATGGTTTTCACTAAATTATTGTGAAAGTGATTTTTAAAAATGTAGCTAATTTTCACATTTGAGAATCTAAAAAAAAGAGCATATTGGTATTAGTATATACTCGCCAGCCACTTTGTTAATTCAATTGCTGATTAATGCCAATTTATAATCACACATGACATGGTTGGTAGGACCAGGCGAGCTGGTCTGAGTATTTCAGAAACTGCTAATCTACTGTGATTTTCCCACACAATCATCTCTAGGTTTTACAGAGAATGTTGTGGAGAGATACTGCTCCAGTAAGCAGCAGAAGACCACTCCGAGTGCCACTTGAACTGATCTTGTAGAGTTTGAAGATTGGAAATATATTGCAACCACCAGCACCAGTTCAGGCTGGTGTAATGTTGTTGGTTCCTTTGGTCCCATTAGTACCAGCTGAGCACTGTTTAAACACCACAGCCCCCCTGAGTATTGCTGCTGACCATGTCCAGTCCCTTATGGCCACAATGTACCCATCTTTTGATGGCTGCTTTCAGCAGAATAATGCACCATGTCACATGGTTACTTGAACATAACTATACTCAAATGGCTTCCACAGTCACCAGATTTCAATCCAATAGAGCAACTTTGGGATGTGGTGCAACATGAAAGTTGCATCATGGACGGGCAGCTGACAAATCTGCAGCAACTGTGTGATGCTATCATGTCAACATGGACCAAAATCTCTGAGGAATGTTTCCAGCACCTGTACTGGCATCTGTGTCAAAAAGTATTAAGGCAGTTCTAAAGTCAAAAAGGGGTCTAACCTGATACTAGCAACGTGTACTTAACAAAGTAACTGACGAGCGTACTTTTCTTGGTCGATAATATTGGGTAAATTCTTAAATGCTAACCCAAAGAAACAGATTTAACTGATCATGACAAAACTTTGCTATTCATTTAATAGAGATTTTCCTCTCCATTGGAGCCCTAACAATCTTTACAGGCTATAAAAGTACCATCAGCCACACCTAATAAAAGAAAAAATGTAAATATGTTTTGTGCTGTTAGAGCTGCTGCTAAAGTTATGGAGGATGATTTACTTCTTACGAGCAGCTGACAGCTCTGACACTCAATGTAGAACAGCTCCAGTTCTTAGGAAAAGAACAACTACTAAATTGTCTAACCTGCAGTCCCTGTGCAGTATACAACCAAAACGACTGCCAGGAGCAGATGTTTTTGTTCAGACACTAATGCACCTCAGTATTGTCTTGAGGCAATAAAACCTAAAATGCTTTTTTTTATAGCTGCTTTTCCAGAGTGGCTGTGCAAGATAACTAGTCCCAGAGTGCATGAGAGTACACAGGCGAGAAATGACGAATAACACTCTCTCTGACGTTTGCATGCTTCTTACCTTCGGAGCGCAGGTCATGTGCATGCCAGGTACGGGCAAGGTTGTAATATACATAGTGACACAGCGATACAAATACAGGGTGCCAATGAGGAAGAAGAACCGTCTGCTCACTATTGACCTGCAAGAAGACAATGCAACAGTGTGATAAATGATGGTGTTAATGTATATATGATTTATATGAAGTATAATCTCTGGGATTAATTGTGGTAATGTAGAGTTCTATAAAAAGGAAAAAAATCTATTAAAATATACAAAATCCTTGGGACCAGAGACAATTTAGCTCCGTATGATCAGCCAACACATCAAACATGATAGCTCCTGTTCAGCCAATCAAACTGAGATTTTAGTAACCCAAATATGCTGTGACAGGGAAATTTGTAATTTTACTTGGATTGTTATAAACTGTCTTAATTCCCACAAGCAAAGAATTTAATGTTGAAGACTTCATGATAGCAATTCATGTAAATTCATCATTTTTCAGCAACATTAAAATGATGAGAGGCTGGCATTTTACTCAGTTTTAAATAACAAAGACTGCTTTCTGAATGAGATGTGTTGAACAGTCATACAGAGGACACTCCAAAGTAGAAAGGACTGATCTTGATTTGATCAGAGGCCTCAGTAATATGATGAACTTCCTGAGTTCATTACACAATCGGACACGCAGACCACTGGCAAGTTACACGGGTGTGTTACCACATATACATAGTAACAGTGAACAAACTGCAACAACAAAAACTGCTGCTGCAAATATTTATGTCTTTCCAACTGAAAGATAACAACATATAGACAGCACTGTTGTTTCTTACTTGTATCTAAAGAAGAACAACTGTATCAACCAAATGGTCAGCAGCACCATCCCGTTGATCTCTGTTACTGTAAATGCCCAGTTGACTCTGTCAATATAGTCAAAGAACTTATCAGGAAGGGGAGGGCTGTCTTCTTTGGGTGGAACCCTCTCGTGGACGACTGTGATGACGACTGTTGTCAGTACCAAGTTAAAACCAGCATAAAAGAAAGCGATCACTGTCTTCCACCACTCCATGGGCAGACGATTGACTTTGGACTCTGGCACAGAGATCTTCACGTAGTCATTATGCCTGCCTATGCCCTTCCGAAAGCCTCGCTTTGTATCCTCTCCACCAGGCGTATGGACGGGACAAGTTTTACCACCGCTGGGCACAGGGGCACCCTCCATTCCTGGGTTTATATTATCAGCGGCAGAGTGTCTCTCGTCCACAAGCTCCTGTGATGCCATGGGTGCCTGCACTGTCCACCCACAGACAATGTGGCTCTGGGTTGAGGCTTAATAGCTGTGATGAGACAAAATAAAAAGATTACACTGACAAACAATTAGGTTTGGAAAGAATATGCGTGCAACTGTCATTTGAACAAGCCAGAAAAGTACAAACAAGTAATGAGAAACAGGGAGGAGACAAACTTAGGTTTACTTTTATTTTCACTCTTACTCATTTTAGGAATAATCAGTGAATGCATGAAGGTTTTATTGACACAAGGTTTTGGATTCCACTGGATAAAATGCCCATTTTTGACTGAAAAACTATTTTGGAGTTTACAACACAAAGCCAAATGTGGTTGTATGAGTTAATGCTATGAGTTATATTTTCCATTTATTGGACATTCACCAGAACCACTCAGGCAGTTTTCTGTTTGGACATTCAATCATACTGCCTTTTTGTTTTTTTAGGACTTCCAAAGTCTTTCCATTACACTGCTGTAGATTCATTTCTCAACAGGCAACTGCTGTGGCCATTCCAGTCAGTATATGGTCAAACATCACCTCGCTGTTAGTAAGCTGGAGAAGAGTTAGTGAAGTGGTTGTTGTTGAGCTATTTTCACTTAATGACTTGAGAGTGCACTATAGCAATGATCATTTTTATCCTTTGACATCCAAAAGGTCTCTCTCCCTTTAACAGCTCCAAATAATGGATGTGGAGATTATTGCAATCAGCCCCGAAATGCATCACAATAAAAGTCATCTGGGATACATACATGATGCTATGTTTACTTAGAAACCTAGCAGTAGGATAAAATATGAGATAGAAATAGAAGGTGGCTGGATATTAGAGACCTGCCGAAAGTATCAGTTTCCTCAGATCAATTTTGAGGAAAACATTACTGCTGCAGAAAAAGCATTAGAGCAGAATGCCCTCTGACTAACCCACACAAGATTCAGTCTCTGTTATGCAACTGATAGGGCGCTGCAAAACACAACATCTAACAGGCTTTAATGGTTTGTAATAAGGGGTTAAAGTGGGATATAACAGGTGGGGGAACCCCAGGTTCCGGTGTAACAGTGCAGCAAAAATAAGTCACTTAAAAATCTGCACTGTGAGCTCCAGTAGTTTTGCTATCTTCGTGCGAAGGCTTTGGTCAGCTGACCTGTGCTGCTGCTGGTTCTGAGCTTTACTTCTCTTTGTGGCTTTACACATGCAGGCAGTATATAAGCAGTTAAGATGTTACCTGAGCCATCACGGCTGCTTTCCAGCCTCTAGCCAGTATAACGATAGTACAAAGGTGAAATATGGCAAGTGTTACTAAAGAGCATCATCTGCTTAAATTCAAAGTCTTTCTAGAAGAAAGTCCAGCCATATTAAAACACATTTATTTGGTGAGTTATTTTGAAGTATCTAAATTTACTTTCATTTTAGTGGTCAATGGGATATAAAACAGCATGTACTGAATATCCATTCAAATCTGATGAAATTTAAGAAAAAAAAAGCTTAAAAGTTTGCAGACGACAAAAACATTTTTTTTAAAGCTTTTCCCCTGGAAGTCATACCTCTACCACCATCTTTGCTGTTGCAGAAATTATCCCATAAACATCAATTCTGAATACTTTCAATGCCATCTCTTTCTCCCTTAAAATGTCTTGGCTGCTACCCACGACCTAACCTAGCAATGTCCATGAATACCACAGTCCAGAGTCCATCACTGTAAACTCTACCACAGTTATGCAAACTACCCAGTTTAGCTGGTGCTCATTATCCTGGGCTATCATTTAATGTGTATGTTTCACATGTAGTAAAAGACATTTGTTCAGTGTGAAATAACCTGATAATTTCAGCAACACATCATGTGTGGATCTGCCGTCTGATTAAAACCAGATTGTCAATAACATAGTAGCTCATCCAGCTCATAATCCTTCACAGTTCACAGGTTATTGTAATGTGTGAAGTACAGAAGGAAAGTTATGAGCTTTGTTGTCAGTGGTTGGCTGTATTGCACAAACTAATGAGAAATAAAATCCACTGAGAAGTCAAAGAGGCTGGCAAACAGTTATATCCAGAACAAATTAATCTCATCTGACCAGTACTCCAGGAGGAATAATGATTCTCGCAAAAATGGAAAAGAGTCCATAGAACAACCAATGTGGCTTCGACCTTCACCGCTGTGGGTGAAGACCCAATGGGTGCAAAGTTCACTGAAATCTTAACAATGCCCTAGGAGGAGTAGCGATGACAGACATCTCTCTGTCGCATAAACTTATCGCTCCTTCGGCTAACATGAGCTTCACATATGAAGTTAAATATCCACAGTAGCAATATAATGTTCCTCGCTGAGCAGTCTGTGACATTGAAAATAATCCCTCATCTGCCTCTCCTATCCTCTCTTTCTTACATCTTTCTTCATGTTTGAGTAAAGTTATCACACATGATAACTTTTTTCCTCCCTGGAAAATACGGCAACTCTACCTTTAGACAGCAGACGTGTGCGTTTCAGCTTATACATATTATTTGCTGTAAATATCGAGTTTCCAGATCAAAGTTGTTGGAATGGGACATTATTGGTTCAATCTTTATGTAAAAGCATTTAGGTTCTCTTTTCTCTTATCTGTGATACATTAACATGGTTTACAGTACAAAAAAGGTAATGTTTCTTAGGCGACTGCACTGTATGCATTGCACATGGGTGTCAGTGAATTTGTTTTCCTGTCCCCTCCCTCCCTAGTGTACTGAGGACAGTATTTTCCCACTGGCCAGAGCACCAACACACTCAAGGGATGGGTGGTGATGGAAAACTGGCAGAAAAAAAAACTATTCCACATGGTCACAAGCCATAATGGATAACTTGGCTGCCTGTACTCACCCGAGCTATTTCTAGACAAGTCACCCAGTTGCCTTAAAGGCTGTATTTTACTTCAGGGGAACCAGGGTTTCAACTCCATTTTGGGCTCTTCATAATAACATGCTACTCTTGCTGTCCACTCATTTTTGTCTTTGCATCATGTAGATGGCCTTCATCCAAGGAAAGCGGTTGCTCTGCCTTCTAGAAAGGGACAAGACCAGCGATTTAACGATTATGTTCTGAAATGTACTGAAACAAGCGAAGATTCTCGGTGTTCAGAAGTAAAGCATTTCTGCAGTTTTAGCTTTGTTACTGTTTCAGTAAAGGATGCTCAGAAAGTTATAGCCACAATAAATGCCTCACCAGGAAAAAGTGTTGATGAAGTATCTGATGCAGTCGAGGTTTTGTAAAACAAAAAAGATGCCTCTGTGACAAAATAAGACATGTCCAGATAGGTGTATAATGATAGTAAAATGCTGCTTTTCAGCTGCTTGTTATTAACATAGGTTAATAACAAGCAACAATAGTATGTATTCTTTGCTTTATTTTAAGAGTGGAAATACTATAAACTTAGAGTAAAAATACACCATTAAAAGTAAAACAAATACTACATTCAACATCGTTCTCAGATAAAAACAGATAAATATCATGGACAAAATGTCCTGAGGGTTTAAGTGCTTACTTAATCTCAATTGCTTAAGTACTTACTATTGCAGACAAATGCTCCCAAATTGTCAATAAGTAATATTGGATTTTATTTGTTTGTAAGTACTGATACATTAATGTGTACTTGGGCATCTTCATCTTCAGAACTACTTCTGTCCCTAAATAAAATCACTCTATAACAAAAAAAATAACAAAAACCTCATAATGTGTGATCCAAGTAAAAAAAAGACTATATGTAATATAATTTTGATTAACTAATTAAGTTGACAAAATATAATGAAGTAAAAACCACTCAATTCTTGGTGATGAAATGTGTAACATAAAGTAAGAGGAAATAACTACACTGTAAACCCAGATTTTGATTCCACTTAAAAATACTGAGTTCATATTACTTAAAATTACCTAGAATGTGAACATTACTTGTTAATGGTGAGTAGACGGTACTTTTCGATGGTCTATCTTATTGTAATCATGTGTTTAATTTCAAACAACTTAATATCATCAAGTTTTGCACTTGCTAAAAATCTAGTTTATACCAGTTTTAACAGACTGGATTAATGCGCAGCTGCATGGTGGCATGATGGTTAGCAGTGCTACCTCACAGGTAGAAGGTCATCTAGAAGGTCTGGGTTGAATTCCGGCTTGGCCCAGGCCTCTCACTGTCTGGAATAGCAGATATTTGGTCCTTTTGTTTGGTTTTTGTTCACAACACTCTCTCGTATAGTTTTTTATTGTTCCATGGACAAATGTTATTTGTAAATGTTAATGTACCAGCATTCAGCAGGGCTG
>JASGAU010342390.1:2571-18478 GCA_030220045.1 Australoheros facetus
CCCCAAAATCACCACCACCACCACCTCATTTCCCTCCTTACACTACTCTGCTGCACTATGATGTAGCTCCAAAACCAACCCACCCATCTTGCTCTCTTGCTCCCTCCTGTCTGATAAGAGGCCTATGTTATGAGGACAGTTGGTATTAGTATTTTGCACTCTGCTCACTGATCTTAATGCACTTGCAAGCATGGCGGTCGCACTCCAGTCCAACGCAGGCCTTCATTTTGCTCCAGGTTTGCGGCCCCTTTCCCATCATCCACTCCCATTGTATCTGCTGAAGCTCACTGAAAGCACAGGTGGCGTACACACACACACACACACACACATAAATACACACACACACACTCATGTAAAAGTCCCCTCATTTTCAGCTTGCCAGTCCCAGCCTGGGCCAACTTCTCCTGGGTGGCAGCTAAAATCAAAGCATTCATCCATCCTTGACTGTGGGAAGTAAAACATGGAGCAGGTTGGAGTGATCTGGGCTGGAGTGCGACTGGCACGCTGGTGTGGGGAGTGATTGTGTCCTGTCAGCCTCTGGTTAGTGTTCTGTTCTAATCTGCTGGGCTCCCTTTGTGAACCTGTGGACGGTGCTTCTGTTCCGAGTGCCATGTGAGAAACAAACGCTTCGGTTTTGAAAATTCAAAAAAAAAAAAAAAAAGATGTTTTACTTACTATGTTATTTTAATTTACCTTTATATTTTATTTTATTTTATTTTTTTTGGTTATCCAAGGGTTTAAAGTTCAAAGCTCATACTCTTATGTGGGGACCTTCCAGCCTGCACTCCTCTTAAATGTGATGAAGTCTTTCTGTTGGTCCAAACCATGTGTGCCAAATTGTATGTATATTCCTCTGTCCATGCTTTGAATATTAACAGTGCATAAAAAAAAAAAATATGAAGAAAATTCTGTTGTTGGATGCATTTCCGTCAACCTTGAAGAAAAATGAAAATTCAAACAAGTTGTCACAGTGTGTCAGATTTGTATCCCAAATGCTCACAGGTGCTGACAGAATTTTGCTGCAGTTTATAAAAAAGTTTAACACAATCTGTATTTGGTCATTGGTTGTAGCCTTGCTGAAGCATAGGCCTGCATTGTGCCTCTCTCCTTACCTCAATCTGAGATCGCTCCTCTGCATTTAGTATATCCTTTTCACTGTGTTTTACCAGGTTTCACATCATATCAGCCACCAACAGGATGATTCCTCCTGTTGGTTTACAACTATAACATCAGTATTACAGTGAAAAGGAACAGAACATGGTGGATTTAAGACTCAAAACTCCACGACACCAAAAGGCAGAGTCATAAATCTGCAAATTTCCCCCAGCTCCAAAGCTCTGTGGTATTCCTCCATGGATTTCTTTTTTTTTTCAGTTTGTTTCCAAATGGTTTGTATAACAAGTGAGGGACCAGATGTTTTTTTGGTTTTTTTTACACAGCTGTGCAGGGAAGCCAATACTGTAACACAGCTGAGCAAAACCTCTGCTTATTGGCTAATCATAGCTCAGCTCTGGCCTGCCCCAGACACAACATTTCCGCTTTGCAGCTCATCTCAGTTCACTCAAGGATTATTAAGAGTCATTCCTCTTTTCCTGTGCTGCATCTGCAGAACCTCTTGGCCGGTGCAACAGTTGCAGTCCAGCAGCCGGCCAAAACTCTTCTCCATATCAGCCCCTTTCCTTCTGCGTACACATTCAAAGAAAGTAAAGCATTACTGTGACATCTGGAATTTGAAATTGCATGCATTCATCTGCATGTGGAAAACAGATTATAAATCCCGCTTTTCTTTCAACATTTTCCCCGGGGTACTTTTGAACTGAGATGCCTTTGACATGAACTCAATCAGCAGGGTGGGTGTTTCACATCTCAAGTTTGGGTTCAAGTGGATCTGTTGGTTAAAGTAAAACCCACCCCTTCCTACTGTGGCCTGCAGCCTGAGAGCTTTTCCACCGTGGTAAAGCTGAATTGTAATCTCATCTTGAAATGGTTTCCTAGTCATTCCAGACACTTATGCAAGAGTACTTAACGACTCAGAGATGCACGGGAGGAAATCAGTGTTTCAAAGTCAAAAAAAGAAATAAATGAAGTAATTTCTGAACATTTTAGATTTGATTAAACTGTCACTCTTAGTTTTAGGTCTACAAAAGTGAGTATAGTGAATTGTATTTCCAGCGGCTACTTTTCTATCTGTCTTGGCTTGAAGCTGTAGTCGCTCACAGCCACCCACTGTTCAGCTCTGTGGTGAATTATTTCTTCTATATGGTTTCTCAGGTCATTCCAAACAGCAGTTTTCCTCATGTAGGAAACCACTTAAATCTGAATTTACTAGCACACATCATTGTTTCACTGAGTTCACGGCACAAACTGTCACACCGATTTTTCCTTCGCACTATTCACGTTTGATGTAAGCGTTAGTGTTCAAAAAGTGTGTCAAAAAGGGAGGATGCCCGTGGGTCATTTCCACCCTCAGAACCACTGCATTCGCTCGTC
Source organism: Australoheros facetus (assembly GCA_030220045.1). Taxonomy (NCBI): domain Eukaryota; kingdom Metazoa; phylum Chordata; class Actinopteri; order Cichliformes; family Cichlidae; genus Australoheros; species Australoheros facetus. Next base: position 5,062 of record JASGAU010342390.1, read on the forward strand.
TACACCGAGAACCCAACTGACCACATCTGCCTGCAGCTATTATCCTTAGCAGTCATTTTCAAGGTATTGCAATGCAGCCGCATTGCAGACATGCTAAGAAAGTACAACCTGGCTGGGCGTGTCATGTACAGTACTAGAATGCATGTTTAGTCAACAAGAAAATTAGGCATGTGTGTATGTACCGCTCTCTCTTTCACGTTAGTTTAGTAGTCATGTAGTGGTGTGGTGTGAGGGAGGAGAATGCCAGCCTGTTACCCCCCCCCTACATCACCTGAGACCCTTCAGCATGGCAAGTTGGTGCATTGATGAGACATCTTAACCTATCTCTGGGAATGTTTCAGAAACCCACTTCACATCCATCCCGCCACACACCTCCTGTCAGTCACCGCTGGTAACTTTCTACAAGGCATACCCAACAGGATGATTTCTGGAGTTCCTTTATTCTGTCCTTTTGTTTTTTTCCCTTTTTTTTTAATGGTTGCAAACACACTTCTCGTCTCGACTTTGTTTTTTAAACCCTTTGAATTGATGCTGCTTCTGTGCTTGACTCTGGGTTTACTGCGTGGTGCCATGTTGTCCACATGGCCTTTTAGAGCTTGTAACGCTTCAGTGTGTAATGTTACCATATGCCTTACATGTTTTCCAGGACTAATAAAAAAAAAAAAAGCATAACAAAAACAGACAGGAAATGTGCTTTTTTTTTTTATTTCTGTGCTCAGAAGCAAAGACAGATTATTGCTAATTAATTTATTAAATTCAGAATATTCCACAAATTACATTTGGTTATTCCTAAACTAAATGATTACATCCATACGAGGCGGTACAAAATTTTTGCTTTTACAGTACTGTGCACATTAAACAGTATAAAAATTTGTCTTCCAAAATTAACTGTAAAAAAAAAAATGGTCAGGTTCATATGTGAAATAATGCAGGCTGGTCACTTTTAAACACAAATTACTTTGCTAAAATAAGAAATGGTGATGGAATGCTATGAAATTAAAATTCAGAATATCTGCAATGACACCTATAACTCCATTATTTGAAAGCAATAGTAATTACTAAATGGATGAATAATCAAATATCAACAACTTGTTATAATAAAACAGTAAGACTGTGCACTAATCGAAACCCCCCCAAACAGTGCAAATGGCTTTAAATACAAAGACTGCAAATATAGTTCACATCTGTATATAAAACAAGGTAAAAACACATTTGCATTTGTTAATCATGGGACTTTTCTGTTGGCTCCTCAATCCCAGCGGAGGTCAAGACCTCAGACAGGCGCATCAAGTAAGTGGCATCTGGGTACCCATTCCTGAGAGAGACAAAGAGAACATTGTTCAAGTGGGATCCATGGACTGTTTGTGACCTTTAATTCTGCAGCTCTATCAGACATCCTCGCTGTCCTCACTCACCCTGATTTGCCTCCCTGTATGCTGGTCTTGTGTGGGATGCCGTCCCAGGTCACCTTGGCGTTTGTCCCTTTGCCCGTCACCGCGAAGGTGAGTCCCTGCCGGAAGGCTTTCTCCAGCCTGGGCAGCAGCATCTTTGTCTCCCGACAATCTGGAAAGTACGCTTCAAATCGCCCTCCCTTAAATGGTTTTCCAGGAGATGGATGACCATCCTGATAAAAATGTAACACAAAGAACACAGTCGTGAACAAGGTCTCTCAGTATGATGGTGCATAAGCTTAAAAAGCCTATACTGTAGCTGCATGTAATTTTGCAGCAGAAGGTCAGAATTGTAACCGCAGCCTGTTTTTATTTTTAACAACAAACAAACATATGGTGGTCTGTATTTGTAGATCTCAGCTGACCAAGAAATATGCAAATGAACTAAGTAACTTTCTAGGCAACACTATAAAATAGCTACAGCACGAATTAGAATACTCCTCTGAAGTTTAGCAAATTCCTTATTGCCATCCTGCAGGAATCGACTACAACACAGGTGAACATTAAACTTATATTTTACATTAGGTAATTCATACACGCTTTAATATGCCTGCACACACCTGTTGTGTAGCAAAGAGACAGAATTTTATTAATTGATCTGAATTGATTTTAACTACTTTAATAAACCAGAAAAATATTCCAAGTGAGCAGCCCTTTATATTTGGCCTTTTTGTTGTCTCTGAAATGAAAGCTTAGAAGGTACTCCAGCAGATTAAGTATGAGGTCTCATTCAGCTAAAATGCTTATCAGTGAGAAAAGGTTTTAAGCATGCCACTCACCGCTTGGATACCATCAGGAATGCTGTAAGAGATCTTGATAGTGCAGACCTTGGAGTGACCTGGTAAACTGATGTTTAGTTTAGATTTGCTAATTCTGCCCCGGATGCCCTGGGGTGTCTGCTCCGTCTCATGACAAACTCTGCAGCGGGCATGCACTGTCTCCAGGCACTTTGAGCAAACCGTAGCGCCACATTTTGTTCTCAGCACCGACGTCCCGTTCTCTCCACAAACACAGATGCCCCCCAGGCCTCGCTGGCCTGATCCAGATTCCTCTGGGGTGCTCTGGATCTCTGCTTCTTTTTTGCCTACACTGCCTATCTGGGTAGCAGGTAAGGTTGTCTCTTTCTCAGTTGATCCGACACCATTCACACATCTCGCACTATCATTTCCTGGTGTAGACTGACTGACAAATGGGCCAATCTTCTGTCTATCTATTTCCATTGTATCTACAGCCTTAACCTTCTCCTTAATGACATGATCCTTCCTTGGTGGTTGACTAAAAGATCCATTCACAATCTCTTTCCCACCAAAATCACTTCTGTAGCTTGTCCACCATTCCTGGCTCCTACTTGTACCATCAGCTTTGCCTGTTTGGCTCTCTACCATCACCTGAGACTTACTGTTAAAGTGCAAACTAGTGGTTTTATCTTCATTCGTTTGAAAAGAAGTTGGGGAATGTTGGTACTGGTCAGACATTTGGGCCGAGTCTCCAGAAAATACTTCCTGCAGGGTAGCGCCTACCTGCAAACACAACTGCTGTGGACCAAGAAGAAATAAGGTGTTCGTTAATATCTGGATAGTAACCTTCTTAAAGCGGCTCCGCACTTCTGAACAACAAGCCTGCAAGGTTTCATCTGCTGCGTTACTGACACCCAGTTCAGACAAGGGCAGCTTCTGCACAGAGAAGTCTGATCTAACTGAGTCAATCAGCTTCTGTAAACCTAGTTGAGATGAACTCACTTTGGATGAGTTTGCCCCTTTTATGGTAACAGTCAGCTCATGACTACCTGCTAAGCGGCTCTCTTTCAACTGGACATCAGAAGTCAGGTCCTCCACTCGGTAGCTGTAGGCTTCTCTTATGTGCTGCCACAATATGTTGGAAACATTAAACTCTGCAGTATAGACTTCCTGTTTGTCCATTCCTGTTTGGGTACTGAAGCTAGAAGACCTGCCCCTGGCTCTGACTGTGGACTTGCTGGAATCATCTTGACTCTTCTGACCCGTAACTTGAGCCTTCTGCTGAGGCGTTCCTGAGAAACTACTGGCACGCTTCAAGGTGGAACCGGACCCAGCAGACTGAGGTGCGGGACTTCCTGGCAAACTGGACTGTGTAGTGCTAAAATTCTTTGGTCGAGTATCCGTTAAATCTGGATTCAAAGACTGGGTTTTAGTTTGCAGAGAGGAAGATGGCAAACCAAATCCACTCTTAAACAAAATGTCCCCTCCTGTGTTTTGGGGTACTGCTCTAGAAATTTCCTCAGCAGAAATCCCTGCCGTTTCTGACAGTACATCATACCCTAGCATCGGCCCCTGGCGTGCTTGTTTGCTGGGAGATGAGTTTGTTCGTAAAGTGAAGTCAGTTGGTCGATTGCTTAATGCAACCAGCCCTGAATCCTTAAACCGAGCAGCTAGTTTATACCTTCTGGCTCCTTCAGCTCTCCTTTCATCTTCCTCTGACTTCAGCATCTCATCTAACTTATCATCCACAGATCCTACAGCAGAGGATGTTGTGAGGGTGACTCTCTCCTCATGAGCATGAGCGTATGAACCTGAATCATACGAGGGAAATCTCAGAAGACTAGCTACATCCTCCTTTTTATCGCTCTGTTTAACGGAGTCAACGAGAAGAACCTGCTTGGCCTCTGACACATCACTGCTGCTTCCAATAATGTAAATATTTTTTTCATCTTCATTCAGAATAACCTTAGGAAGTCTGACACTTAAGTTCTCAATTGCCCGTTGCAGCCCTCCACTGGGCTCCAGGATATCCTTAGGCATATGGGATCGGCAGATTTTGGCCTCATTCTCCTCATAAAGCTGAATTATCGCCTTTCTAGCAAACTTCAAGTACTCCTGCTCTCGACCAAGCTCCTTAACTGCTGCTGCAGCATGCAGAAACAGAGTGGTCAAACCGTGATTTGTCACATCCACCACCTCAACACCATACTTCTTCAGGATATGCTGGTATTCCTTCTGGCAGTGTTTCTGCAGATACTGGAACATGTCTGCATCCATAATTAGTGAGAAATCTTCCACTGAGGTTGCAGGAAGCTGCAGAGCTGCTCCATCTGACTGCCCAGTGTCCTCCCAGGTATAACCACCAGGTGTTAGGTCTCTTTTTGAACTTGAATTGTAGTTGTCAGATGGCCTGTCAGTGTGAATTTTTTCTTTTTTGTCTCTATACTTGTTAGCTTTTCCACTCTGATCTTCTGAGTCCTGTGTATGATGCTTCTGTGCTTTCTTAACAGACCAGGAACCACTGGAAGCAGGCTGACCTGAGTCTTCTGAGTATTCTGCTGACTTTGTGTGTCCAGGAGTTCCAAGTAGTTGTGCCAAAGCTACCTGCACGGTGGAGTAAGAGCCAAACAACGTACAGCTTTTCTCAGAAGCAGTATAGTTTATCTGGACATCACGATGGCTCTTAAGAAGGCTTGTCAATGCCATGACTCCCCCAGGAAGCTTACTGTAGTCAACAGTTGCTGATAAGCTTAAGATGACCTATGATGATGAGAAAAAGGGAGAGAACAAATTAATTTTATTGTTTATCCTATAACTGTTGAAATGTTGCCAAGCAGCCGCAGCTAAATCTACCTGATCTGGGTCCAGATTTTCTCGGTGCTCAGTTACTGTGAGTCTAGACTTCTTCCCGTCCACTTCCAGAATGTGCGGGCTGTGTTGAATAACTCTTTGTGCCACTGTGTGAGAAGGGTCATCAGAGAGAAATCAATCACAGTCTGTGAAGCATCCTGACTAAGCATTTTTACCACTGGCCACTCCAGTGACTTCCAACATTCCAGCTTAGTGGTTGCAGCAGACAGTGCAGTACCTTCCTAACACTTTGTAAATGTAAATAACCACTGATGTTTAGTGTTAATGCAGTCAGTATAATATGTAACTAACAGTGTTTTTACACCAAAATACCGCTGCCACAGAACATTTAATTATCCCTCTGCCCTACACTGCAGATGGAGAGATGTGAACACGCACTGAACCCACTGACCTCGGCTCTCCTCGAAGGTGATGAGGGCGGACACAGGCGTTGCCCTCACGAGCGTGGCAGAATCTACTTCCCCTCCTCCATTTCTGTTTCTAAGGAAGTGAATCAATAGCTTGTCTTTCAGCCTGTCATCCTCAATATTTGTGGGCAGGCCACTCACCCTCACAGTCCTGCCCGGTTCTGCCATCTGCTGGAAGAAGCACAGTCACTGTTGCTGTGAAAGAGAAACTCTTGAAACTGAATGCAAGGCAGCAACACTAAAACGCTGTGATTCTGCAGAAATGGTGAGCGTGGGAATCAAGGCTATGATGACAAATAGTCAAAACATGACTTCTCTCACTGAAGCTGTTAACTGAGTATCACGCAAAGACCCCACAACTGTGAATAGCAGAAACATATTTGATTATCCAACACCCTCTATTGGGGGTTACTAGTACATCAACACAGTAAAATATTTCCACTACAGTTGCCATCACCAGTGAAACGTTTTTATTAAATCACAGGAAAATAATTATTAACTGTTTTCCTAGACACTATGAAGCTGATTATTTGAAGCAACATCAGGGTCAGACAAAGGGCACCTGATCATTTCAATGTCAAAACTACTGAGATATCCAGTCTACTGAGCAGAAAGAGTAGAAAACTCCTCGTGTAGCGCAATAGCAACATAAATGTGAAAATAGAAACTGTACCAGTGACGTTAACGCCCCTTACTCCCCTTCTTCCTGCTTCTCGCCAACTCGTCTGTTACTAATTGACAAATAACAAGCTGTTCTAAAATGCCTTTTTTTAAAAAAAAAAAACAAAACAAACAAAACAAAACAAACAAAAACAGATGTGGCTTTTAATAAACGACAGATGTTAGTACACGCAAAGTTGCCAACATTTGTGCTAATTTTAAAACTATTCTGGTAAAAAGTTTCCGCCAGCTGGCAAAAAAAAAAAAAAGGCGCAGATTTTTGAGTGTTCGCGTCCACACGATGTCAAAACACATCTACCAGCGTTAAGGAAAGCCACGCTGCAGCCAGAGAACTGTCAAGGAAGTGGAAAACACAAAAACATCTCGACTGCCAATCTGCTTTACGCATATCGACGGATCCTGTATTTGCTCCCCTATGCAGTTAGTATGCATCACATACTTTGGATATCTTTCAGATCTGCGATCATCACTGACCTTAAAAACGCTTTCACGGCGGTTTCTCTCTTTCTTTCAAAGATCGTCACTCTTTACGAGCCATGGAAGTAAAGTGAAACTACCGATTTTGCGATTTGTCTTCTCCCCACTAGGGGGCGATCGAGTGTTGTTCCAGCATGTGAGAGAGAGTGGGTGCGCAGAGATATTTGCACACCGTGCCCGACTGGTTTCTCTGCAGGTATACTAACCGACACACACGTTATGTGTGTGTGTGTTTATTATAAACATAATAAACAGTATTTATTATGTTTATCATTATTAACACGCATATGTGTATGGCCCACATAGATGGACCACATATATGTGTTAACAGCGGCACAGTGGCTCAAGTTAATGTGACCAAAGCGGAACTACACTGGTCATATCAATACTGATCGCTTTTAATAATCTTCTTCTTCTTTCGAATGCTCCCTTTATCGAGTTCACGAGCTTCCTCTGTGGTCTTCCTCTTTTCCTCCTGACTGGCAGCTCCATCCTCAACATCCTTTGCCCAGTATATCTATTATCCTTCCTCTCCACATGCTCAAACCACCTCAGCCTTGCCTCTCTAACTTTCTTAGTGACGTTGCTAACAAAACATGCAAAGACCTCACCGCCTGTCCTCTCCCCGCTAGGGGGCCGACCAAATGTCGCTCCAGCATCTGTGCGCACTCAGTAAGTGCGCACAGATGCCCGACTAGTCGTCAGCTCTGCACCACCTCCACCTTCCGCTCGGCCTCCTGTCTTTTTGTTAGTGCCACCCTCTCCAAACTGTACATCACAGCGAGTAAACCTTTCCTTTCACCCTTGTTGCTATCCTTCTGTCAACTCCTGACACTCGTCTCCACCCTCTCCACCCTGCTTGCACTTTCTTCTTCACCTCTCTTGTGCACTGTCCGCTGCTTTGGATGATTGACCCCAGGTATGTAAACGCATCCACCTTCACTACCTCTGCTCCCTGCAGCTTCATCTGCCTCCCTGTCACTCACCCATGTAATCTGTCTTGCTTCAACTGACTTTCATTCCTCTTCTCTCTAGAGCATACCTCCACCTCTCAGGCTCTCTTCCACCTGCTCCCCACTCAGTACTGCTACTACTACTACAACAACTACTACTACAACAACTACTACTAATAATAATAATAATAATAATACTGATGTCAGTAAATAAATTAAAGCAAAAGGTCACAGTAGGGGAAAAAAGACTTATAATGAATTTTTCCTAATATTGGATCTGAACTCCATGACTTCCTTTAGTTACAAGAAGGTCAACAGGTTCTTGTCTGAAGAATGTAAAATACAGTCTTGCGTCTGAGTCTTAGTAACCAGTATAGTAATGCCATGTAGCACGGTGTGCTCTGTTTTCCTATTTTTAATCAGTCCGCCGAGCGAACAGCAGACAAATGCTCCAATTACATGAGGCGGACCGGTATGGCACGTGGAGCTGGCTGCAGTCCAGGGGGATTCAATTACCACAGTTAATAGTCAATCTAGTTAAATATGCGAAATTTATTGAGAATTCCAATTTATTGCTAAAAAATATAAATAAATCGCTAAAATTGCAAATGAGAAGAAAATCCTTTAATTAGTTGCTCTGTGCAATAAGTTTAATTTATTCTAAGAAGACCCCAATAATAATAATAATAATTTTCTATTTAATTAGTTAGTCAGTTTCCCCCGAGATTTATAACTTGTCTTTTTTCTGTTTATTTTCTCGTGTTCTTCTTCTCTTTTTTCGATGTACTTTCCCCCCTTTTTTCCTTTCTTTCCCCCTCTTTTTATGCTCAATATTGCGTATATTAATTTTATGAATAGCTATTGTTTCTGCCTTGTTTGTTTGCACTAATGTTCATAAATAAAGTTTTTAAAAAAACATGAGGAGGATCAGCAGTTTAAAAACAGCAGGGGGCTATAAGTCACCGTTAAGTTTGAATACTGACCAAAAGTCATAGAAGAAGAAGCCTTCATCCAGTGCGCAGGCGCCGTGGAGCAGCTATTTCATGTGCTTTACGTCTGTCCGGTGGAGGTCATAGACATCCGAGCAAACCGAGGTGAGTTATGACATAGATTGTGCGTGATACTGAAAATATTTAACGGTTTCTTTACATGTCAGTGTAGCTGCCATTGTATGTGAAAAGGTAGGTGTTTTATTTATAAGATGCGTAGTATCACAAAATTAGACGAACACGAGCGACTTTGCATCAGCCAAAGGTAACATGCGTGCAGTCACCCGGCGTGCAAGTTGGACTTACCTGTCACACGCTTTTTAATCGTTTTAAGTATCTTATTGTCTTATCCGTAGCTTTTTTCCTGTCTTAAATCTAAGCTGTGATGTTCTGTTTGGTTGTATTGGCTTGCCAGCTGTCTCTGTTCAGTTTGTCGATAAGCTAATGCTAGTTAGCTAAATTAGCTAACAACCACAGCCTTGGTGTCGCTCCGGCTCAAGGCCAAAGCCAACTGTTATTGGAAAGTGGGGATTTACCCTAGATTTCCAAGGACCGTCGCAGGATTATAGTGCATTGCGTAGGTGTTAAAGTGGTGATGTGTTCGAAGGGTTTCCAAAGTGCCTTCATTGTCACCAGGTTGCTGTCATGGCCAAGTTATTTGAATCCATTGGGAAGTTGGGGCTTGCCCTGGCCATCGGTGGAGGCGTCGTGAACTCGGCTCTATTCAACGGTGAGTCCTAGTCAGTCAGATACACGACCTGATGGCATTCTCGATGTCAGCATTGCAACACATGGTCGAGAATCTGGCGAACACTAAAAGCTGAAATACCTTGGTGCTTGCCGGTTTTGTTTGCAGCCGAGCTAACCACGATTGTTTTAGTTTCGAGAACACGATGTGGTGGTCTGATGTGAGATTTTAACATAACACTTGGGGTTACCCTTAACCCACTTTGTTAATCCAGCATGCTTTTGCATCGTACCTCATTTCAGTTTTTGTTTTTAGCACGTGTTGGGTTAAGCTGAGTCTGCATGAGTCACAAAAAGCTTATCTGGCTGTGAGTAGTGTATGAATTCATTAGCACTTAATGCTTTAAAAAAAAAAATCAGGGTAAGTCATGTTAAACAGGTTCTTAAATCATGTGCACTGTATGTGTGATACTCTGTCTTTCTTGTTACAGTTGATGCAGGACACCGGGCTGTGATATTTGACAGGTTTCGAGGCGTTCAAGATGATGTTGTTGGTGAGGGGACGCACTTCCTCATCCCCTGGGTTCAGAAACCCATCATCTTTGATTGCCGCTCCCGTCCACGCAACGTGCCTGTCATCACAGGCAGCAAAGGTATGTGAATAATCAAAGGAACTTAAGATCTTGCAAATTCAGTGTCTCTCAAATAAAGAACCCTCGGCTTTGTGGTTTCTGTAAGAATTGAATTAATGTCTCTCAAATGTTTTTGTTTTTAACACATTAAAAACATGTAGAAGCTATGCCAATGTTTTTGAACATTTCAGTTTTCCATTTTTTTGCTGAAATGTATCAAGTTTAACTGAAATGAAGTACACAATGTAACCGCATAAAACATTTTGAATTAAAGAATGATTGAGTGGCAGATTTGAAATTTTGAGACACTAAGCAGATGAATCTTGGCATTCCTTCTACAATGGAAAGGAAGCACTGTTTGGGAAGTTGTTCCCCAGATCTGCATGCTTTGTGCTTGCACGTTTGTTTTTTGTGTTTTGTTTTTTTAGCTTTCTGCCCAGAGTGGTGTACTATGAAGTTGGATTAATGAGTTAATAAGTTTTGCTGGCTGGCTCAATTTTTAACTGGCTAGACCACCGTGGTAACTTACGCTGCACACCTAAAATACTCAGAGGTAATGTTTATTTATATTCTGTAAGAGCAGTAGATTCTCAGCTCAGCAGATATGTTTGTATATAAGCCTGTTGAGCTGTACCTTAGCAATGTGACCAAACAAAGCTCTGTTTACAGTTGCATGTGCTGTATGTGTCACATTGCAATTCTGATATGAATGCATTAAAAAAGAAGCAGCTGAAAGAAGGAAAATAATTAATTTGGTAGAATAAGAGAGGGGGGGCAGGGCTTTCATAAAGAATTCAAAAACAATTTCTGGCGAGAACTACAAACTGATGAATACTTTGGCCACCTGCCAGCATCGTTTGCAGTCGAGCAAACCACAATTATTTTAGCTTCGAGAGCATGAAGGGTAATTCTGATATTTGACGTCACATTTGGGTTTAACCTACTTTGTTAATCTAACATGCTTTTGGTATACTCTGTGTAGTACCTCATTTCGGTTGTTTGTAGTACAGTTGTTTTGTTTACTAAACCTTGTAACTTATGTGGCCATTTGGTGATATAAATATTTTTCTTAAGGTTTGTCCTGTTTTACTGCAAAGTCTCTTTCATTTGATTTGGCCAAGAACTAAAATTATTTCTACTTCACCATGAGATGGACTTAAGTGGCTTAAGTGCTCTTTCTGAGTACATAGACTTAAACGGCAGCATTAAGAGTTTAGTGGTTTTTAAAGAAAAAAAACAAGACTTATGCCTGCTACCACTCTTGCCTTCTCTGGCACACCGCTGTTCTTTTAGCTGTAACATTTTTTAAAAATTATAGCTCTGACAAGTTCCTCTTGACTCAAGTAGGGGGTACTGGATTATTTCATTTTGTGCAGACTTCCCTTTCTAATTGAGCACACACAAACTGAAGAAAGTCAGGCTTGGCGAAGTTCACAACCACTGCAGTGATATGCAGTATCATTTTATAGAATTGTAGGTTTTGTTGAAGTAGCTATGCAAAGAATGCCTGATTATGTTCAGTGTTCTTTGTAGTATTTGCCTCAGTTCATCCCAGAACAGCTGAGTGAGGGGGTTTAAATTTGGAGCCTTCCTTTTGTGTACTACTTAAATTTTTTTGTTTTGTTTTTGTTTCCTCCCTCACTATTCTGATAGCAATATATATAGTATTGTCCTACTAATGTTTCAACGGGTATTATAATACAATTCATTCCAATACAGCCTTTCTGCCATTTAAGGCTATTCACTGCACTTCAACAGCTTTGATATTTAAAAAAAAAAAAAATAGAAAAACAGGGAATGTCTGAAAACTTTGAACTTGCATTATTCACATTTTATCTGACAACTGTGCAAACATTACCAAAGAAGGAACTTATTTAGACAGGAAGTTTTAGTCTATGAACACAAACATTTGTCATAACTTGTATGTAGGGCAGTATATACAGTGTGAATAAGGTCTGAACCATTCACCCCCACAGATCTGCAGAATGTTAATATCACGTTGCGTATCCTCTTCCGGCCGGTGACGAACCAGCTGCCGCGCATCTTCACCAGTATTGGTGAGGATTACGATGAGAGAGTGCTACCATCTATCACCACAGAGGTCTTAAAGGCTGTAGTGGTGAGTATCAGTCCATTAAAGTCCAAATAAGTTAGCTGGATGTATATTGAACAGAATAATAAACCACTTAGTGTTTCTCTCTCTCAGGCTAGGTTTGATGCTAGCGAGCTCATCACTCAGAGAGAGCTGGTGTCCAGGCAGGTCAGCGAGGACCTTACAGAAAGAGCCTCCACCTTCGGCTTAATCTTGGATGATGTTTCACTGGTATGAAGTTCAGCGCAAATAATGCCACAATGTACTGTACTGTACTATCCTTGGGTTGTATGTTAACTGCAGTAACCTGCTGTATTGTGTTCTTTCAGACACACTTGACCTTTGGCAAGGAATTCACAGAGGCTGTTGAGATGAAACAGGTGGCCCAGCAGGAGGCAGAGAGGGCCCGTTTCATTGTAGAAAAGGTAATTTTAACATTGCATATAATTTCCTGTACTATTGGTGCATTTTAAAACTGTATACAGTTTTATCAATTTCATTTTATCATTTTAGGCAGAGCAGCAGAAGCAGGCAGCCATCATTTCAGCAGAGGGAGATTCTCAGGCCGCCTTACTCATCGCCAACTCTCTGATGGAGGCTGGCGATGGTCTGGTAGAGCTCCGTAAGCTGGAAGCAGCTGAGGACATAGCTTTCCAGCTGTCACGCTCCCGCAATGTCACTTACCTGCCCTCGGGACAGGGCACATTGCTTCAGTTGCCCCAGTGATTGCATCACCACCCATGTCTACCCCCACTGTCACTGTCTCCAGCCATTACGTGGGCCAGGGAAGTGGTGGTTGGAGGATTCAGTATAGGATTCTCCCAACATCACATACATTCCTCCCACTTTCTCTCTAATCAACTCTGGACTGGGCTTTGCTGATAGCAGCATGCTGGGAGACAAAGTGTGGGGTCTGTGATGGATAAATTTATGAAGTCCACCTTTATGTAAGAAAGTGAAGGGGTTTATTGCTCCATCTGTGATAACCTAAAATATGTATAGTACTCTGTTTTGAGAATTGTCAATGCAGGAAATTCTCTCAAGATTCAAGTTGTCAGAGTGAGAGCACTTAATGAGTGGAAAGCAATTTGTAATTTGTACATCAAGGAAAACAGTGCGATTCCTTTCAAAGATAAATGCGACTGGTAAATACCATTATTCTGTTGTGCTGGGAAGTTTCATCAAATTGTGTAACAATTTTGAAATTGGAAATGAATTGCTGTCTTTCTGATTGACTGTCAGATATGTCTAGACATGGTTTATTCATTTGGCTGAAGTTGTTCAATTACTGAGTTTTCTGGAATATATCTGCTTTTGTTTTCAGATAATTTTTTTCATGCCTAATGTTGCCACCCCAGTCAATTGGAATGTGCCTAAAAATAAATAAAACACAGTAGAGGATGACACTATTTTCTTTGCGGTCTTCAGTTTGTATGGAGA
>JASGAU010342390.1:18596-31099 GCA_030220045.1 Australoheros facetus
AATGGATCGGCTTAATAAAATTGTCTTTCTGCCTCCGAGTTGTCAGTCTTGTTGGTCAAGGTGCAGAGATGTTGTACATGAGGCAGGATGATAATTGTCACCAGAAGAGGATGCTTGGTTAAACTTATTGAAAAAAGTAAAGGTGCTTAAGTGCACCCCTTTTAAATTACTTACTAAATATGCATACAAAGCAATCCAATTGGATGTTTTGGTATTTTTGACTGAAAGTAAAGATTATTTTGCATACATAAAAAGTAAAAACTATGAAAGAATGAGATTATTTTTTGATATGGTTTCTGATGCAAAACTGTCACGTTCAGACAGAAACTTGGATTTTTTTTTCCCTGTTAACCCATGATTTTTTTTTTTTAATTTAAATTTTGTTTAATATCGCAGGAATGAATATTTTGGTTATTTGCCGGGGAGTCTTCGCAGAAATAAACTGGAGCCCTTTAGTCACTTAAAACAGCTGTTACAAAAATTTCTGATTAAAAAACTGAAGACAGATTAATAAAGATTAAGAGTCGACGATAAAAACCGAATACATTAATTGTTCAGAATTTTTCCTTTGAGAGGATTAAACAGACCGCGGGGTCTTCTCATGATTTCATCAATCAAGGATTTGAGCTCAGCGCGCGCGCGCAGTGCCCTGTCTGCTTTGGAGAGGAGACGAAAAGAATCCAGACCAGACAAGCTGCCGCGCGCCCATCCAGACAGCCGCCTGAATGCCTGGGATGAGCGCGGGACGACGGTGGTACGCGCGAGAGCTTGGCTGGGCCACGTAGCGGGGGTTGGGGACGCCGGTGCGCAGGTACCACCGCAACCTATAACGTACATCAACAAATAAGCGCCCACATTTTGCACACAAAGACCATTGGCAGTGTCTCATCTAAACGCACATCCGTGAATGTAGAGCGAACTAGCGAGAGAGAGCGAAATGCGCGTGCAACCCTGAATCTGTGCAACTCTGATTGCACGAACGCAAGAGGGAGGTCGTCCTAGACGGAGGTAAGCTAACAAACTGGCATCAAAATGTAGCTATTTTTGTTATTTTTAAGCGCTTACATGTGTGACACGCATGACAGCTGTCGGAAACAGCAGCCGAGGTTCGCCGGTAGCCTGGGGCCGAAGCTACGGTCAGAGCAGTCTGCGAGCCCGGCTAGCGCTGACTTTGTGACAGTGTCGAGTTCAGTGGGTTTGCCAGTAGAGCAGTCTAGGTTTTATTGGGAAAGCGGCATTTCTCATACTACACGACAACAAGGGAGAAACCCTAATAAGAAAGCGTGACATCAGCTTTTCGGTTAGCTTCGCGAGGGTCCGATAACTGTCACACTTTCCTTTCGCAGTGCAGCATCGAAATTAAGTGTAACGTTAATGCTAAATGTCTGACGTTAATGCTAGCTTTGAGCTAACTAGCACCAACCTGGGCGGTTTATGGTTAAAAAAAAGTGAAAGTACTCTTTTGTTGGAAGCTACTGCATGCCAGCAAACAGCAGCCTTTAGATTGTAGTGCTTGAGCATTAGTGTGACTGATTTCCAGACGAAGTGACCTTAACTGCACTAAAACATATAATGGCTGCACCTTCAGCTAATGTAGCCAAGTTAGCTTGTCATGTGTGTGTGCAGGTTAGTACCTATGGACTATTGCTAGCTAGCTTAGTAGCCTAAGTTGGCCTGGCCTGCACAACGTTACTCTTCGTTGTACAATGTTGCCTTTTCGTTTTAACCCTTTATTTGCTTCAAACACACTGCAGCTTCAACTCCAAGTCTTGTAGCTGAAAACACTGCATCCAGTCCGATGAAAACAAGTTGATATGCGCATATGTTTTACCTCGTTTGCTAGGAATAATATGCTTTTTGAATCCGTTTTTATGTTAATCACGTTTCGGTGTGTGTTCACAGTCCAAATCAGAGTTCCAAAGTAAGTCATTAATGTTCCCATGTTTTCTTTCCTTATTCCAGTAGTAAACAGAAGACTCAGCAGTGTCTCCTAAAAAGCTGGTGTGGTAGAGATAGGAGTTGACACATTCCTTGCCCACTCTGTATGATGCCTCAAATGATATGTGCTATGTTGAAAACCCTAGGTACTGCTCTGTGACCCCGATTATGGGCTTGGAGGCCAAATACCTACCGAGGCATGGGGCACCCCTGCAGTGCACCACACAGTGAGCTGGTTAAGGTCTTACGAATTTGGACAGAGTTAGGAATGTGAACCTCACAAGGTCCTCTACAAGCTGCGAAAGTGGAAAGCTCATTAAAGTCTAGACTCAAGAGGGTGCATGGATTTGAGTAGCGCTGCTGTATAGTAAGAGGCAAACGTGACACATTTTGACTTCAAAGGTCTCATCTGCTTAACTCAAAGTTCAGCCAAGTACTTGTCAGCATGTGTACTATTTAATGCTGATGGTTTTAAGTGTTGTATGCTGCCGTTGCAGTTACACTCTCATCCTGTGTCATACAAATCTTAAGCCACAGTAGCATCTATCCGGTATATGACTGGCTTTGTGGCTTACATATGAAATGGGTTCTGGCTTCTCTGAAACATGATTGAGGACAGCTATGAATTGGCCATGGCTGAAGAAACTTTGATTTCTCTGCAGGTTTTGCTGAGCATAAGCAATGCTTTGGATTACTGGAATGACTTTTCAGACATTCATTGATGCTTTATTTTTTTTATTTATTTTTTTTTGCATCAGGGCACAAAGTTCATCTTTAAAAGCTGTTAAAACTTAGATAAGCAGTCACAAAGTTAGCTACATTTCTAAAAGTTTGACCCCCGATCCTACAAGGTGAATATGTAGACTAATTACTCGTAATATTGAGAAGTCTGTGCTCTGCTTGATTCCCACATCAAAGGATTGCATTATTTCACAGTGAGTGAAACCCCAAAATGACTCATCATTGATAATGATAAGCAGTAGAAGGGTTGTACTCAACAAGATTGCATAACCACACTGTTTATTTGCACATGTGCTTTTTTAAAATTATCAGCAATAAGCTTAGTTTTATAGTGGCATAGCAGTAAGTTGGCTGTGCAGGCCCACCCCCATTTATTTAAACTCACATTTGCTCAAATGAGAATGAAACCAGCATAATTGCATGTTTAGGTGTGGGGATTCTCTTGCAGTTTATATTGTTCTGTCATCTAGACACAGGATAATCTATTAGGCTTTGTGTCTAGGACCATGTGAGTTGAGTTGCTCTGTCAGTGTCGAGCTCGCCCTCCCCTTGTGGTCTTAATACTCTCAGAGCTGCTGTCCAATTCTCAGAAAGGATCAGAGTCAGCCTGCACAGGAAGGCAGGTGTGCCTTACATGTGTGCATACTCAAAGTCTACATAAATAAGCTTACTTTCTTGCATGCAAAATGAGTGAGAACCAACTGATTACTATCTGGCTTAAATAAATTGCTTTAGTTCATCTTACCTCTGCCTTCACTGCAGCATGCTTATCTATAAAGAATCAAATTCACAAGATATACGCACTGAGTCTTGAGGTGCAAAGACCAGTGAATGAGAGAGAAAATGTGTTAAATGAGATAGTTTAAGCTCACCTTTTTAGTTTTTAAAGTTTGGATCTCTCATTTTGAATTAATCTGGTTTTATTACAGATTATTTTAAGCAGGTGCAGCTTCTGTTCAGTTTGACAGGTAGGATTGAACCAGTGGTAGTAAATGTAAGACACCACAAAATTACAATAGTTTTGTGGGCAAATAATGATCTGGCTAAGCCTCAGAGAGCTAATTATGATTAATAATTGATCACAGTAAAAAATAATTAGGGCCTTAATAACAAGGTCTACACTCAATAACTCGCTTGCATTTCCTTTTATTTGCACAGTAATGTTCCTTTTTCTGGCACTTACAGAAGCCCTTCATTTTAAGCGGGACTTCAAAATGAACATGAGAACAAAGTAGACTTCACAGATTGGGGGGGGTGAATATGAAAGCACCTCTTAGCCTGTTTTTGATTTCTCTGTAGACAGTGGTGTGTCAGTTCTTGAAATTTAAGCATAAGATGTTTGTGACAATTCTGAGGAGAGGATGTTTGCTGTCTCCAGGAAAGGAAATGTAATTTTTGTTTATTGCACGGGGGAGGTTTTCTAGCGAGCAAACCGCCCTGGTGCACACTCAAAATGGTTTGTAGGGTGTAAGGTTGTTCCAGGTCAGTAGCCTGTCATCCAGGGTCAGCACTAGCATAGCATGAACACAAAGCTAAGATCATATGAATCACTCAAAAGTAATACATTAGTCCTTAACTTTTTTTCTTCTTCTTTTTTGTTGTCTTTAACTTGCATGAACATAGTGATAATACTGTTGGTTACAGAAGTGCACTACTTAGGCTTCACTGAAAGGTTCACATACAGTTTCCTGTGGTTGTATTTGCAATACAAGCTCCTAAGCTGTGGTTACACTATACTCTCCAACAGTCAATGGGAGGTTTGTGCATGTGTGATGTTGAAGAGAAAAGAAAATCTTGTCTTGTTTAATCAGCGTGCTTTATGACTTTGCGTCGGGCTCTTTCTTTCTGGAAAGTATATTTGTAAATCGTCCCCTAACGACTTGGACCATTGCTAGGACTGAGTGAGTACCAATTTGTTTATTAAGATATAGATTATAGGTAGTTCAGTGATTGCATCTATGTTTCTGCATAGACAACTCATATTTAACAAACGGGCTGCTTTTCTGCTCTAATTCTGACATCGGTCAGACCATCTTTAAGAAGATACTTTACATCTTTTCAATACATAGGAAATAAAGTTGTCTTTTTTTTTTTTTTGCACTTTAGTTGCTCTAAACATGTCCTTTAATTGCCAGCATGTATATTGGTCTGTCACTCTATAAAGCAAACTGTCTCTGCTTTATAATGAGGTGTTTCAGTTGTGGTTTAGAAATATTTAGACTGCTCATTTGTTGAAAATGAATTCACTCGCATTCATGTGTGAAAGCTGTGGTTTCCACTCCCACACACAACACTGAAACATTTGTGGCCAAGTGTGGCACTCACTGCTCAGAATTTGACAATATGGCTGTAGTTTCAGGTCACATAGAACAATCTCATTTATATTCTTCCCTGTTTCTTCTTTGTCTTATCTCATAGGTAATGCACAATAAATGGCTGCTCAAGCAAGACACAAAGGTGCTTACGGCATTTCTCTTTTTGGCATTCAGCTCGTCTTTACCTGCTTTGCTGTTTGAAGACCCTGGCACTCTGCAGGGCAGGAGCCTGCAGCTCATCAGCTGGAGGGGAATTTAGTTTTAAATGTTGAGGATCAACAACAATAAGTCTTTGATTTTTGCCGCATGATTTTTAAGCACATGGAACAAAATTTGGAACTGATTGTATGTTATACAGCTGCAGTTCTTACCTTGGACAATATGGATGCTCTCTTTGAATCAGGTTGACTCTCTCACCTCATCCCCTCCTTCCTGTCTTTTCAGTAGAAGGAGGGTGGGGGATTAGCGTGGCGTCCCCTGCCCCTCCTTGTAGGGTAGGCTAGTCTACCTAGTCACCACCGTAATTAATCTTTTCCATTGCTTTGCTCTCCCACCAACTCTACCCCTCCATACCCTCTCCCTCTTCATGAAATCCTGTCAGAGCCTCAAGGAAGAGGTTTCCATCCCTAGTCTTGGCGGGATGTCACAGGAGGAAGGACGTAGAGCGCCGGTGTCCCAGTCCTACTTTCCTACAAACCCAGACCTGGATTTGACAGGGAAACTTTATAAGAGGGAGGTTGGTGGCAAGCCTTATTCTGTGTTAGTGGACAGTAAGATGGCAGCCAAGACATCCATGGGAGATCAGAACATTGGTCAGGTGCCCACACAACACGTGACTCAACACCAACATCAGCAGTATTTCAGAGAGGGAGTTGCTGGGCAGGAGGTGGGGACACAGGGGTCTCAGGCAGGCAATGACGGATCCTCTGATGACACTGAAGATGACGATGAAGATGAGGAAGAAGAGGGTGAGGATGGTGAGGAGGGCTTCAAGCGTGAGCAGATCATTGTGGAGGTTAACCTGAACAACCAGACACTTCATGTATCCAAGGGGGACAACAAAACTGGAACCACAGCGGACGACTCGGAGAGAGCTGGAAGTGATGATGATGATGATGACGAAGAGGAGGAGGAAGAGGAGGAGGAGGAAGATGAGGAGAGCCCTGAGGAAGATGAGGAGGAAGACGAGGAGGAAGACGAGGTTGAAAGTCAAAGAACACGGTCAAAGAGAACCCGTCGAGGGGCTAGTAGTGCAGCAGCCCCCAGCCAGCCACGGAGGAAAAGTCTCAGAACAGCTCTGGGCGCCAGCACTGCTGGAATGACCACCAGAGGGCGGCGGAAACGCATGGAGCCTCCAAAGAGTAAGGGCAAGTCAGCCAGGTCAGCTCCCTCATCTGCTCTTACTGTGACATCAGGAGGGAAAGCAGAGGTGGAGGAGAAGGAGATGCTGGCATGTGAAAAGTGTCCTCGAGTATTCAACACAAGGTGGTACCTGGAGAAACACATGAATGTCACACACAGACGAATGCAGATCTGTGACAAGTGCGGCAAGAAGTTTGTCTTGGAGAGTGAACTAGCCTTGCACCAGCAGACTGATTGTGAGAAGAACATTCAGGTAAAGCAAACCTTTGTCTCATATCTGCGTAATAACTCGTGCAAATGTTATTGTAAAGAAAGAGGTGTTACAGGGTTTATTATATTAGGAACAAAGATGTTTAGATAAATTTAAATAAAGTAGAACAAGACTATTCTCTAAGTCATGAGTCTTTTGCACCTGTACTACAGCCCTCTCTGCCGCCTTCACCCCGGGTTCCTCTTATACCCTCTCTGTCGGGCATTAGCCAGTGTAACTAGCATTTAAGGCAAGTTCCAGATTTCCAGCACTGGAAATAAAATCATGAGGGAAATTACTTTGGCTGGATGCTCATGAAAGAGAAAGGCCTAAAACAAATGTAGGTGGAATCTCATATGTAGGTTTTTTTTTTGTTTTTTTTTTAACAAAATGAACAGATTAATACAAAATCCTGTATTTTCTTTACCTAACATATTGTTTAGTGGGCTTAATGACCAAAAATAACTTCACTTTAAAATAAGTTACTGTGGTATATGAAAGCCAACATTTTTGTCACATTAAAATGTTAACTAACTTGTGGCCTGATGATTGTCATACCCTCTTGATTAGTGTTGACATTTCTTTTGTTAGAACATCAAAAAGCAACATAAAAATTTGACTCTCAGCTCAGTATGTAGCAGTTTGAATGTAGCGGCAGCAAGAAAATTTAAGCAGCTGAGAACTGAAACTGTTTTTTAAGCTGTTAGCTCAAAGGAGACCAGTGTGGCTTTTTCCCTATGGTGGCCAACAGTAATTTCACAATGGGGTATAGCCTTTAAGGTGCTTGAGATATTAGTGAATCTATACAGTCCTTATATAAAATTCATAACTCTCTAATTAAAACAGATGTCAGTTATTAAATATGCAGAAGGGTCAGTCAGATATGTCTAGCGAGAATTTTGAAATGTCAGAACACTTTTACTGGTATATTTCTGAGTATCAGAAGTGTTCTTCTGTCACATTAGCCGCATTAACCAAGAATTCTGCTATATTTGGGTATTGACAAAACATTTGATGATGCAAGTCATCAGTGTCTGGAATAGTGGGGAAGCTTTTCAGCAATTTTGCATCCTGTAACTTTCTTTTTTTTTCCTATTTATTCGTTGTTGTTTTTTTTTGTTTTGTTTTTTTATTCCAAAGTTATCAGACTTATATTAAAAAATCCTATCTAGAATCAGCCATTAGAAGTTACTGGAATGAAAAGTAAAAGTGCACACCTCCACAACATGCCATAATGTTTTAGCTCCTAAACCATTATTTACGCTGCAGTGTGGCGTGAAGAAATGGCAGGAAACACAAACTGTGTTTCCTGAGTAATTTGTTTTGTTTTAGAGTCATTATGGTTTGGGGTAAAGTAGCAAAGCGAGTAGGTTAGTGAAATTTCTGTTGTCAAATTACAGTCCCAAAATAATATTAATGATATTTTATATTTCCTGTCATTGGTGATGCTTAACAAAGTAAGGAGGGAAAAAACAAAACAAAGTTTTGTAGATACAGGCCACCTGAAACATTATGCAGCCAAGTCATCTACCATCATAAATATTTCAGTGACAGAACATGCATTGTGGTTTTACTTCTCTAAAATTTAAAAAGGTGACTCAGCATCTGGATTCCCAAGAGTAATACAGCTGTTTTTAGCAGCTTTATTTAGCTCGTGTTTTGTTCAGTTTGATTTGCATCTTTAGTTTGAAAATGTTATTTGAGCAGCTTCCCACGAACCTCTCCTATCAGTTGTAAAGAAACCAGTTCCTGTGCCATGGAGATTAAAATAATTGTGCAGATGTTTTTTTTTTTTTGAGGCTAGACTCGAAATAAATGCTTTCTTTAAGTTTGTAAGTCCCAGTATCTCATATTTGTGGTAACAATCTGTGAAATTGCTTTGAAGTGTGAAGTTCAGTTTTTCCACTTTCATATTATATCTGTCAGTTTTTCTGGTGAGACAAAAAGACAGTAGTTCTAACACAATGCAAAGGGAAATGAATTATCCTTTTATTTACAAAATATGTTAAAAAATTAATAATGCAAAGTATAAATCTGACCTGAATAGGATGACTTTAAAAACATCTGTCTATAAAAGCGCTGATGATGCCACCAGTAGGCCAGTGGCAGCTGTGATTTTTATTTATTTTTTTTATTAACATGGAAAAAAAGGAAGACACTGTTGGAAAAAAATCACATGATATCTTGCCAGTCACATGCTAGAAGGCATCTGGGAGAAACTGTATTTGTGTGCATACTTTATTTTGTGAGCATATTTTTGTATTTTGTGTGCTTACTTTTTTCACAGTTTGCTCTTATCTTGCACAGTTATATTTGTTTTAGCAACCCTAAGCATAAAACTCGTGCTTGACAGAAATTACTGCAAAACCAGTTTGATGTTTGCTAGTGGCCAAGTCAGAGTCTAAACATGTCTGCAGCTGTGCAGTTCTGCAAAGGAAGTGACACTAATTGATGAATCTTTCTGTTGATCTTTGCGATTGTGCTCACTGTAATTTAAGAAGGTATGACAAGCTGAACACTTACTGTAAGAGGAAGAGTAAAGATAGATGGATGGATTTAATGTTGAGGATTCAACCACTTATTTTATTTACTGTGACCATAAGAGTCAGAGGGAATTCAGCAAAATTAATTGTCGCTGCCTTTTCCTTTGCCCAGCAGAGGGAGCTGAAGTATAATGAAACAATTCTGGCCGATCAGAACAACATGCTTAATATTAATAATTTTTTTGTCTCTTTTCATGCACTTCAGTGTGTTTCCTGCAGCAAGTCTTTTAAGAAACTTTGGTCATTGCATGAACACATCAAAATTGTGCACGGCTATGCAGAAAAGAAGTTCTCATGTGAAATCTGTGAGAAGAAATTCTACACTATGGCTCATGTCCGGAAGCACATGGTTGGTAAGTTGGGGCCTGTTGTCTGTCATCATGATATCTAGAAGTGTGAGCCACCACACGGTTAAATAATATTCAACCATAACATTAATATTTTTATTATAGATCATTAGCTTAGTGTCTTTTGTGACTACATATTTTTTGTTACTACTTTTGAAATAAAAAAATTTTGTATGATCATTTCTTGTCATGTAATAGTATTTATTCATGTATTACCACTCTAGGTAAAAGCTTGATTTAACGTATTTTACATTATTTAACCATCTTTCTTGCATTTCTTCTTTTAAATCCAGCTCACACGAAGGACATGCCATTTACCTGTGAAACATGTGGGAAGTCATTTAAGCGCAGTATGTCTTTAAAAGTTCACTCACTCCAGCACTCTGGAGAGAAGCCCTTCCGCTGTGAGGTAAGATGAACACAGTGTGATTGTTAAAATTTAATGGAGACAACAGACTTCAGAAAGTGACCAGATCAGTGTTTCCCCCACGTAGACCATCCAAGTATATTTGGCTGCTGTTTTCAGTATTTTTATTATTATTATTTTTGTCTCTCTGAGAGAACAATGTGTCCACAATCAGTTTACTTGTGGACAATCTTTTGACTTCAGGCACCGCTAAGCAGCTAACCTGGGCTTTCCCACCTCCTGGTTTCATCCAGTCTGCTGTTGTGGGCTACAGCTTGTGACTATAGCCCTCCTTCTGCTCTGGAGATCCACTGTGAGCTGGATGCTCTAACCAGAACCTGCTCAGGGTGGAGAACTGGTTCTGGTGCCATTATGCCAAGTTCGGCTCCAGAGCAGAATGGCTGCAGACGGTAACACAGGAGTTCATCTGCACAAGAACCAGAGCATTATGTTGCTCAGTTATTTATTCGTAGCAAGTAAAACTTTCCTGGAGGAGAAACTTAAATTGTACAATTTGCTCATTTATTTATTGATTCAGTAACATAATTTTAAGGCAGGTATACGTGCGTGCACACCTACGCCAGTGGCTATATGTGCCCCAACCCCCATCACAACTAAAATCTAAAACTGTGTTAAAAGATGTTTTTTTTTTTGTTTGTTTTTTAATCATTTACAATTTTTAAAGATATTCTAGGTTTTTATATATTTTTTTTTAATTTGTGCTTTTATTTAGATTTGAGGTAGACTTAAAGGATTTGTTTTAGAGATGAAGGTCACTTTTTCTGTTCTGTTTTTAAACTACAATTTCACAGGCTGTTGGCTGCTGTTGAAGGATTTGGAAAACATAATATAATAGTGGCCTTAATTTACCTGTTGTAGAATGGGTTTCTCCCTTTTTAATTTACTTTCCTGCTTAAAACACACTTGAACAAGTCAAACTGACAGTTATTGTTGATTTATTTTAATTGAATTAATTTTTTTAATAAACAGGGTGGATCACTTGAGTAGAGTGACTGAATTTTTCACTGTATGCTGCAAAAGCAGATTCACAAATAGGTTTCAGCAGGGAGACATCTGTGTCCTGTGGGTTGTAAATAACCCAAAATAGTCAGTCAGTGTCTTTCGGATGTTGACTGTAGTCTGTGTATTTTGCATTCAGTAGACAGTGTTCTACAGAGGAGCCAAAGCCAAACCATGTCAAATATTAGGAAACTACACACGCACGCACACAGTTCACCCATTAATTGAAGCATAAAAAAGGACTAAATGTTCAGTGTAAACCTGTGACATCTGTCAGAAAAGCATTTTGTTAGTTGAAAATCTTGTCACAATATGTTTCTTTTCTACTCAATGGGGTTAGGTACAGTTGCTTATCTTAACCACCTCAGATTTACAGGAATTTCACAGATGCAGTGCTTTACTTCAGCTTAAGACCTTTGTGCCCCACTATATGAATGGAGGGCAAACAGGGACTCTGTGTGGGTAGAGTTGCTCTAATCAGATGTTTGAGGTCATCTACTAACAGGCAATTGTATCCTTATTAAGTATATAGGCTGTTATAAAAACAACTTTTTTCCTTATTCTTTTTCTTCCTCCCCTTCCCCTCCCAACATTTATTTGGTCAGGTGGTGCCAGATTAAGATTATGAATACTTTCCTTGAAGAAAAACATGACCAGGCAAACCTCATAGTGCAAATACAGCGCTGCTTCATGCACCAAAATAACCTGAGTGGTGGTGTTGGATTGTCAAAGTAACCACATTTATGTAGACCAGAGATCTGGTTTCATATGTGAAGTAGTCCATACACACACAGCAAGCTTGCTGACATACTTGGTTTAAATTGTGAAAAATTTCACTGTTGGCAAATAAAGAGGATGTTACAAAAAATTCAACTAAATGAAAATGTCAGTTGCTGCATGTCAACGCGTTTTGTGTGTGTGTGTGTGTGTGTGTGTGTACACGTTATCTGACCTCTTCTGTTATCTCTGCTGTAGAACTGTGATGAACGGTTCCAATACAAGTACCAGCTGCGCTCCCACATGAGCATTCACATCGGACACAAGCAGTTCATGTGCCAGTGGTGTGGCAAAGACTTCAACATGAAACAGTATTTTGATGAGCACATGAAGACACACACAGGTGAGAAACAAGTGTGGATCTTTAAGTTCAGTACGTGTTCGCACGTGCCTATCAAGCCAGTGTCCTTTGGGACCATTGTTATGGCTTTTTTGGGGGGGAACGCTTCTGCAAAAGCATTAGTGAAGGAATCAACATGTTGTTTGACTGCAGGAAACCAATGTATCAGAGCCCTTTTAAAGTGGTGAAGCATTTTGTATGAAACAGGAAGCTTTATAGAAAACTTGTCACTTTATAGTTGTGAAAACTGAAAGAGACTGCACTCAAATGTGGCTCCCTAGTTGTAGTTTCTCCACAGCAGGAAGTTCCTGCTCCAGGTAATGTAATGTTCCCAGAAATGATCATTGTGGCTCCTTCAATAAATAATGTCACTAAGTGGTTACACACAAGCCTCAAATCTGATACATGTACACAGTATTTGTTGACATTAGTCGTTGTTCTCATAAACATGAAAACTTGTAAAT
>JASGAU010342392.1:0-13501 GCA_030220045.1 Australoheros facetus
AATACTGGGAACAGCTAAGATACTGTGCAGGACCCTCAAGCTCCCAGGCCTCTGGTAGAGGACCCGAGCTTGGAGGGCAAAATAGACCGCCCGTAGGGGCGAGCTGGGATTTTTTTTTTTTATATATATATATATATATATATATATAATACCTTAGACTTATATAGCACTTTTCAAGGTACTCAAAGACACTTTACAGTTTCATGCACTATTCAGTCACACCTCAGTCATACTTGGTGGTGGTAAGCTGCTAATGTAGCCACAGCTGCCCTGGGGCAGTCTGACAGAGGCGTGGCTGCCAATACGGCCCCTCTGACCACCACTTAGGTAATCTGGCTTAAGTGTCTTGCCCTAACGACAGCATGCGCTCAGACGGGGATTCGAACCAGTGACCGGTTGCGAGGGGAGCACCTACCCACCGCGCCACTGCCACATATTAGCGTATCAGGATATGAAGAACATTTTTATTTGGTTCTACTGATTATGTAAGAAATGATGAAATGGTGCTGCGTTGAACTTTTAGACACTGAGAGAAAAGATGACAGATGAAGGCATAACTCACTGATCACTGTGTGAAGCTATGATTTCTTCCAACATCAAAAAAAAAAAGAAAAAAGCTCATCTCGGAGTCGTTGAGGGTTAAAGCGACAGCCGCTCCCATTCGTAAAGAGCACAGAGGCAGTTGACCTTTCACTGTGACCTCTGTGGCCTTAACGATTGAATAACTGCTTTACTGGATGTCACTGATCCATGAAAAGCAGAGTTATAGTTTAATTAAAATGAGGCAAAAATGTTCAGCAGGTTCAGCAAGAGCTGTGCACTCTGAATAGGACTAGAAGGCCTTTATTTTTCATTATACAGAATGTACAGTGAGATTGGAAGGCCACTCCTGTTTCAGGAAAGTAGGGCGATAGGAAGAGAAAGGAAGGAGCGAGCCGGCAGAAAGCGGGTCAGAAGCAGCGTCGTGTACGATAATGCTGTGATTGGCTGGAGGCAGGAGGGAGGGAGAAATGAGGCGCCTCTATGTTTGAAAGGGAGGCGAGGGAGACGGGAGTGGTTACGTAGGCTGGTGACACGTGATGCATGAAGAAGAGAGTTAAATTATTTTTATTTAACATATTTGGACAAACAAACTCTTTTTTGAGAAGGAGCCCACAGAGAAACAAGAGAGATTTAAACCTGGGATGGTTTAGTCCGTTTCTTCCATCGGAGCCGTTCCTTGGTGGGTTTGCTGGTGTGCCTCAGACAGTTATCCTGTGAAAGGCCCTCTTTAGCTTTCAGACAGATTAAATTGAAGCCGTCTTTGATATGCTGCAGAGTTCATAGTTGAATTAACCCCTGAACATCCACCACAGCTCTGGCCTGTGATTTAGGGCTCAGAGATCAGAGCTTATTTTTCAAATCCACCTTCATGCATGCATTTTGGGAGCACTTTGTAACGTTTGGGTTGTGTTCGGTGGTGAAGAGGAGGCGGCAGACGTACTTAGCAGACAGTCAAAAACGCACAACCACACTGGTACTGGGAATTCCACAGTGTTGTCCTTTAATAAACACACTCTTCACCAACCTTATGAAGCCCGGTTGAACGGCTGCTGCATCATCATAGATGAAGTGAGCAGAGTTCATACAACCCGTGACATTACTAAGAGCTGGGGAGATGGAAAAATAGAGGTCCTCCTCGATCCACGCGTCCGTCTGCCAAAACGTTTCTCCCATCACGCTCTCTACAGAGGAGTGGGGGCGCACACTTGTGACATCACTAACAAAAGCTTAGGCTGTCATAAAGAGACACCACACCATTACGACTGTTACAGCGTCATTGGCCTGGTGGCCGTTTAATGACAGCAAGACGCTGAACCGCTGAAGCATCACCGAGCTTCAGGGTTAGTATGAGCCTCTCTCCTGGTTCGCACATGTCTGCTGGTGATGTGGGGTTAGGGCTGGGTTAGCCTACCCCTACCCCTACCCCTACCCCTTCTTCCTTTGATTCACCATGTTCCAAATAGACCTGAGTGCTCGTTTCTTACATGCTCACTCACATCCTGTGCTCTTGGCTCTGGGGTGGGGTGTGTGTGTGTGTGTGTGTGTGGGGTGTCAGGTCACATTTGTGCAGTTTGGTCTTGGAGACCTCTTTTTTCCTTACACTGTCAGTAACACGATGATTATTTTAAAATAACATCCACAGCAGATTCAACAGAAGAGCCTATTTGTTAAAGGTGTAAATGAGACACGCTCCACCTGCCCCTCCCTCACCTGCGACTGTTGACATGTATGAATCTGAAAGCATGCTTGACAGCAGCTACATACACACTTTTTTTTAATGCGGTCGATAAGCTTTATTTATTCAAATGATAAAATTGAAACACTTCATTTTATTTTCTGTTTTTCTGCAGAAACGGACCTGGTTCTGTGGGTCAAACTCCCTTTTTCACGTTGCTGTTCGTTAAGCTCAGCGTTTCAGTGGCTTGGAGGGCAGGGGGGTGTTTTTGTTATGAGTCTTCATTTTCAAAACAAAGCAGGTTTAAATGTGTGTTTGTTTTCTGTGTGGCTGAATCGCTGTTGTTACACTGGAGATATGACTGAATGGTGGCACTCACATACAGTAAACAGTGACTTGCATCATCTGTATGTGAAGTACTGCAGAAGAATTTCCCCTATTTGTTTTGCATGCAAATGTTTTCATATAGAGAGGCCCAGAAAGCTCCAGACTCTGCAGCTGGAAAGAACACATGCAAATAGACAAAACACAAGCACGTGAAGAAAACAGCTTCACTGAAGCCAACAGAGACATGCACTGAAACAAGCTTTAATGTCATGATCCACACTTCACTGCAGATGTGTGCTTCTCCCTTATAACCCAGATTTATAGCTCATCGCTTGCAGACTTGTCCAGACGGTAAAGCGTACCCATTTTATTTTATGTGCATCTCTTCCTTTGCTCAGTGCAGATTGGTCAACCCTCTTTGAAATAGCCTCTGCAACAGGAAGCCAGCCGCAACTTCCTCACATACAGGCACAGATAGGGACTTCTGCTCACTTTCAATTAGTGCTCAGCTCTTAACAGGAACGTTGTAGAAATGCAGAGGCAGAAAGTAAAAAGTCTTTGTGGTTCCAATCTTTGCTGTCTCGTCTTTATTGCCTTTATGTTTCTGAGTCTCTTCAGCTTCTACACAGTGATACAAATCTGTATCCAGACTTTGTGTCTTTTTATTTATAGAGAGTGGCGCCTCTACAGCCCACACATCTCAGCGCCTTCAGTGACTCCAAGTATCTTTGGAGAGGATGGCACTGAGGTTCACTTAATATTCCAGCCGTCACTGTGACTGAGTCTGTAACTTTGACTCAGCTGAAGACCAAACTAAATATTGTGAGAAATAAGTGCAGGAAATCCTGTTTGGTGTTTTTGTAAGACTTGAGGTTGTTTGTGGTCTCCAGCATTAGATTGAGTCATGGTGGCTCACTGTGCCCCCAAATCAAATGACATCAATAATGATAAAACTACCTTCCAGTTTTCTGTAACTCAGAGTTCATTTTGCTCACATTAGTTGTGGTGTTGATAACAAAGCCAGCAAATCTCATACAGAACTCACTTTTCAAGCTTCTTTAGACTGTTGCTGTGTACCTGTAAGCCTCTTTGCAACCCACTCCCACTCCCAGCCCCTTCTGCTGTGGGCGGCTCTGTTCTGATTTCTGGTGACGGAAATAACAATCAGTCCTGATTAAAACGACCAGTTATTGTTTCTTCCGTATATTCTGGTTCGATCTGTGCACGTCAAATGTTTTGAGCTTCACTTTGTGTAATATTAGTATGACATAATGTTATAAATATTATTACTACAACTATATTCTGTGGTTCCAGTTGAATAACTGGTCATCAGTGTAGATAAAGAAGCAATAACAGACTGACATCACAGCAAACAGACGCCTCGCTGTGTAGGGCCTCTGTAAGCAGATGCTCATTTGGGGTGGGAGAATGAAGCGGCCCTCAGCTCGTTAGTCTCTGACAAAGATGTCTCTGTGCTGACGCCGTGCAGCGCTGGCAGGACAGACTCATTCACACCCCCTCCGTCTCTCTGTCTTCGCTTTTCACATGGCCTGGAAGAATCTGAAAAGACCTGCCCCACCTCCCACCCCCGTTTGCTTTGCTCACTTGTGTAAATTTCAATCTCCGTGCCCCCCCATCTGCAGCCTCCCACCAACCATTATCTCTCTTTCCTTTTTCCCTCTCAGTCTGGTGACCGTTCCAACATGTTCCCAGTTTACATTTCATTAAGACTTCCAGTAAGGCGGCTCCTGGACGACTGGTTTTCCCCTCAGAGCCTCTTCGGGACAGGAACGTGACAGAGCCACGAGGATCCTGCTGCTAGCAAGAGTTATCACCACACTTAGTACAGATTGAGTCAACATTTGGAAACACTGACTCCACTTTTAAATCCTAGAAAAGACAGAAACATGAGGAGCGCTCCCCTCTCTGAACACTCAGCGCCTGCCTGCCTCTTCCTGAGATCTTATCACACAGTCATCATAATCTGTGTGGATTCAGGACTCCTCTGAGCTGTGACTCAGCAGAAAGAAGGAACCCAAATGTTGACTCCACACTAAATGTCTTCCAGTGCTTGGTGACGCCTCGCCTCTGACATGCAGATGTTCACATTTAAAGCAGGATTTTTTGTCTCAGCAGTAACACGTTACAATAAGGGCCACAAAATTATAAATAGTTACCATAGTTACCTGGGCATAAACACAGAGCAAATAAGAAACTGCTGATAAAATGTAACTAATGTAAGGGACCTGTTTGGCTGAGTAGTTTTCAAACCAGCTTTATTCTGAAAGGCTGCCACGCCACACAGCAAGCATGTGGAGCTGTGCCCACACGACCATATTAAGGATATCTCCTCTCTGTGAGATCATACAGACCCACGAGTAGAAAAACCTGTCTGAACCTGAGCCTTCACAGCAGTCTGCAGACGGAGGGATCACCTGCACACACAGGAAGCTGATGTGAGCTTCCACCACACAGCAGGTTCACCTAATGAAGAAATCGGGAGCCAGTTTATAAGTGATCCAATAATTCAGTGATTCCTGATAGATGAAGATTTACTACACTGGAAAAAATGACAGTTGTGTGTAAGTCATAAATCCACCTTTAACTCATTCTAATTTTATTATAAACTCAGAAAATGTGGATCTTTCTTCTTTTAGAAACTTGAAGACACTTTATAACTAAGTTGTGTGTTCAGAGACTGAGTTTACACTCATGGTAAAACAAGAAAGTACACCCTCTCTCAAGTCTAAGATTTTATGTATAAGGACACAATAACAATCATTTGTGTTATTATAACAGACATTAAACTAAAATGCAGATGCAGTGCATGAAAAGCTGAATCCACCTCATGACTGAACAGCCTGCAGGACCATCAGCAGCTGTAGATCCTCCATCAGCTGCAGTGATGTTCCCTGTGTGGCTTCATCAGTCTGTCTCATCATGGAGGAGTTTGGTCCGCTCTCCTGCACAGCGTAGCTTCAGCTCAGTGAAGTTTGCAGCATTCATTCCTGCACAGCTCTCTGAGCCCCCCCCCCCCAGCCTTCAGTCAGGCTGAGGTCTGGACTCTGACTGGGCCGTTGCTGCACCTTCATTCCTGCTGCTGTGCTTGGATCATCGTCCTGTTGGTGACCCGGTTTGGTCCGAGCTTCAGCTGCGGGACGGACAGCCTCACGTGTTCAGGGTTCAGGGTCCACTGCAAGGAGCCCAAATCCTCCGCCTTCCTCCACCGTGCTGACAGCTGGTCCGAGGTGTTGGTGCTGCTGTGAACAAACATCTGCGCTTCAGTCTCCAAAGGACATTCTAACACAGTCTCCTGGAAACCCTCCCAAACCAGCCATGCTTGTTCAGTCATTTTCTATTTGTGCTGTCACGAACTTTAACCTTTAACATACTAACTGAGGCCTGTAGAGTCTGAGACGGCGCTCTGGGATTTTTGCAGTTTCTCTGAGCGTTGTGCAGTCTGACCTTCTGGACGTCCTTTCCTGGAAAGATTGTCTTGAATATTTGGAAATGACCTAATAACCTTTCCCAGATTGATGGCAATAACAAGTGCTTCTGCTTCCTCCACAGCATTGTGTTATCACACACAGCTGAGTGCTCCACACCAGCAAACTGCCAACACCTCTGCTGTTATAGAGGAGCTCACACTGGCTGATGATAAGTTAATCCAGAGTATTGATTAGCAGCAGCCGGCTGCAGCTGGTCCTCTTATTTCCCATGGAAGCAGTCAGGGTGCACTCAGCTTTCCATGCACTGTCTGCATTTTGCTTTAATTTGTGTTAATAAATAAAGACATGCATTGATGTTGTTCATCTAAGGTTGTATTTACCACATTTTAAGACCTGATAAGGAGCAGATGTTTTCATTTATTATGTCCTGAAACATAAAAGTGTGCATTTTCTTTTTATGACATATTGTGGGGCTAGAATATTAGGGATCTCTGTGTGGGGATGTTCAAGGACACTAACTAATGTTTGAGTAGTTAATAACTAAAGAGCCATTAAAGCATCACCACACAAACATTTGGATGCACGGGGCGGCCAGAGGACAATTCTTGCCTTTCTCTCTCACAGAGCACATGGCTTGTGTGGGCCGTTGTGTTGAGGAGGTCTGAAGAATGCAGGAAGGATCTGAGTGCCAGCTCCGCAGGGGCTGATCTGACTGTCCTTGTTCAGACTCCTACACTGTGCTGTGGTTCAGCGGTTTCCTCACAGTAAGAGAGAGCCGGGTTTGAACCCGGGGAGGTCCTGTCTGTGTGCAGTTTGCATCTTCTCCTGTTTGTGTGGGTTTTCTCCCAGAGCTGCGAGGTTAATGGTGCACACTCAGGAAAAAGAGTTCTATTCCTGCTCAAAGGAACATTAAAGAAAGTGACTGATACTCCTGCACGCGTTCACCTTTGGCCTCGCTGCCTGGAGCTGTCAGAACATGCAGAACACAAAAGTGAAAGGAAGAGGACAACAATCACAGTATGACTGTGGAGCTCACTGCACGGAGAAATCCACCAGCGCACCTCCAACAAACTGTCTGTCATTTGAGGGTTGTTGATGAGTCCGACTGAAGATTTGAATTAAAGATTAGTCAGTAGGTCACGGTTCTCGTGCACTGTGGAAGAAGGGGCTCTCTAAATGTATGCATGAGCCAGTTTGTGCTGCATTATGGGCCTCTGAGCTCAGTGATGACTCGCTTCAAGCTTGCTTTATTTTCTGCCCTGTTGGTGCGATGACACCTCCTGTGGAGGTGTCATCTGCAGCTTGCTGCTATTCTTTACCCTCATCTCTGCAAATCTCCTGCAGGGTTAAACATAAGGCAGCAGATCCAAGGATCAGAGGGCAGGCTTCCCCAACACATCACACCCAGCATCCACGCAGCGCCTGTGAGCCCAAACCTCAGGCTCGCAACGCTCCTTTTCTTCTTCTCTTGGATCTATGATGTCACTAGGAAGTAATATCCTTAAAATGCTCATCTCAGCAGCGTGAGCACAGAAACCTGCTGCTGCTAAAGGGGGAGGAGCTAAAACAGCTTCATATACAGGAAGAACTGATGGGCGGCACCAAGGACCAGCATAAGATTTAAAAAGGAGCAGGGCTCAGATATTCATGTGGGTTTATTTTTTAGTTTACACTGTAGCACAACTGGAAAACAGATGGCATCTATGTGAGGTGATAACATTTAAATCACTGACTGTGGTCGAGAGAACTGGAAACAAGGAAGAAACGTTTGTGCACAAACAATAGGAACATGTTACCATCACATCCAAGTAGTTCCTCCTGGTTTGAGTTCTCTGACCTGCTGTGACATGTCAGCATTTCTGCTGTGAGAAAGGCTCAGACATTTATTTTTTACATGCCGATTAATCTAAACTGTAAGAACATCAGCCTCATTAACGCGGCCCCCAGCGTGCCTGCCTCAGCCAGCCCCGACTCCCACACACACTCAGAGGAACACGTAACATGATATCGGCTCACTTCCTCGCAGGTCTGTTATTATGAAACCTGCCAATTAGTCTTTACACACTGTTGCAACCACCCAGCAAGCAGACACCAACCTACAGTATGTACAGGCCCTCAGCAGGATACATGTTTGATCAGAGGCTGTGCAAACACACACACACACAGACAGTGTTTGGGTGGAACAGCCGGGAACCATCGACTGACCTGTTACAGACCAGCAGCCGTCACTCAGGCTGAAGAGAACATGGAAATTAGGCCTCTTTATCAGGAATCAGCGTCCTCTGTTAACGCAGTGACTTACCGGCCGGACCAAGACATGACTGCACCAATGAAACCAGTACGAAGCTCAATAATGAGCTCTGACGGGCTCGTTTGCCACCGTGCTGCGTCACCTCCTCGTTACCCACAACCCTGAGGCTTTGGGAAGCGGGGAGACTAATTACTGCATTCTTCAAAGTGAAATACTGTCCCATTCTTGCCTCATGTAATATTTCAGCTGCTCAGCAGTTTGGGGCCTATTTTGTTCCTATAATGTGCCAAATGTTGATGAGTATGTACTGCAGGCCGGCCAGCTTAGCTTACAGACTCTTTACAGCCTGTTGGTTCACCGTGTGTTTGAGCAGGACGCTGCTGAAATAAGCAAGACCTTCACTGAAAACGAGGACAGGAACTAATGGAGCCTTCACAGATCCAGGCAGATGACATGTCCATGATTACAAAAATGCATTCTGATTGGTCAGGCCACATGACATCACCTCAGCCCATCTGAAAGGAGCTTTGGCTCCTTATTTCTTCCTTACAGTGAGGTCTGACAGGAGTGATGGCAGCTTTATGAACAGTAGATCTGTGCTCATGACAAAAGGACAATAAGCATAAACTCTGCAATCTTAATGGGCTCATACGTGATCAGTGTCTATGTTAGTGGGGAAAATCAAATTACAGTGTGGGCCAGGTCACTTGTCATAACTGCTGTTTGAGAGACACACAAAAGACAGAAGCAGGTTTTGGAAAAAACATCAAATTTTATTTTGAAATGACCGACTTTGTGCCCATTTTATTTCATTTTGCATGGTTCATTTTTTTTTTAATCTGTTCCAATGTTTAAAAAACAAAAAAACTATTCAAATAATCAGGTAAAATCTTCGGATAAAATAAAATTTATCTCAAAACCACAAAGAAAAGTACAAAGAAATAAAATCCTATTTTTAGCGGGGGGGAGGGANTTGAAACTCAATAAAAAGATGCTACAACCGATTCGTGGCTCCTTCTGGGCTGGAACGATAGGCTCAGACCCACAGGAAGACAGCCAATCACAGTGTAGTGTCCACAAGCTCCCATGACCACCTCTCCACGGGAGACTAAGGCAGTCAAACACAGTAGGTTACAGTATGCATGGATACCTTTAACTGGTAGATGATGAGATGAGGCACCAGAAGGAAAGACCTCCATTTTTCACAGCCCTCTGAGGCCGAGGCGAACGCGACTGCAACGGCTGCTTAGAGATAGAGATATTAGCCGTTGCTTTGTGCCTCCACAGCCAAATACAGGCCAAAGCTTGATGTAAAGCCATCCCGGCTGGCATGGATAACGTCAAACAGAAACCAGGAGGACAAAAGGGTCCACAGCACAGAGGACAAGGAGGAGGAGAGGAGGATCAATTACAGTCTACTCTGAAGCTGCAATCCAAACACAGCCGTGTGGCTGGAGATGAAGAGGCGGCTGAAAGCTGTGCAGCATGACTCAGAACAAGCTGCCAGCCATCACAGGGATACTGTTAGAGAAATGGAGATCTTTTCCTGCTGGAGGTACAGCGTATCAAGACTACGAGCATGTTCTGGTGTCTAACACATGCCTGCAAGTGACGGGTATCATTTCAAAATGAGACATCTTATCAGTAAACAGTCTTAATAACATAAGCCGCTCTCACTACATCTTTGAAGTGAAGCCCTCCAGTTTTTCCACATTTTCCTCCTTTAAATCAAATGGTGCTGAAGCCTCGATGACGCCGCTGAGATGAGGAGGAGCGTGAGATGAAGATGCACAGCACAGTAGATAACCAACCATGAGCTGACTGGGGAGAGGGCAGGGGGTCAGGAGGGAGAGGAGGACCCCGTTCAGAGTGCTTATATGCTTGCTTTGTGGTGGTTAACCTGCAGCTTCGGTTATTCAGCTGCAGTGGTGCCTGCTGCCGGTCTGAGACCTGGAAGAGGTTCATCAGCCCTGATGAACTCTTTAATCCCTCCACGCCTGTATGAATAATGCAGCTTCTTTTCCATTATCTTAAAAGCCAAGGATATAAGCACCCTAATGCAGACGTGCACCATCAGGACACATCCACAGTGAGCTGTGGATGTGTCCTGATGGTAAGGGAAACACTGTGGAGTTTCCCTTAGTGGGTGATTAACTGATGACACTTCATATTTGCTCTCTCCATCCTGCCGTGCCCTCTCCCCAAGAGGTAGCAGCCCAGTCCCAACACTCCCCGCCCCCATTTAAACAAACCAACCCCGCCCCACCACCCATGGCCACTCCCCCCTGACCCGACCCTTCTAGTGGCACTTCTACTCTGCCTGGGCGTCGTAGTTGGCTCCGCCGGCCTTCTTCAACTCTGTGCGGATGTAGTCCTCCTCCAGCTCTCGCGGGTCACTGATCATGAACTCCTTGGCAAAGTTCTGCAGAGACAAAATGTGTCGAAGTGAAAATCAGTGAAGCTCAGCACTACCAGAATGCAGACATGTGAGAGGACATGCAGCTGGGATGTTGGTACAGCTGTGTAACACTGTCATCAAGCACATGCTTCCAACAGTCCTTTAACTGAGTCAGTCGATCATTTTCTCTAAATGGTCTAAATCTGAGGAACCAATATTCTGGGACGTCACTAATGAAGGTGCTTAAAATAATTTGGTCCACAGCCATCAATAGTCTAAGTGCTGTGACATCATAAATATCAGACACTGATGTTGGTGAATATCATATATGCCGACATTAGTCAGCAGGGCCTTTAACAGCCACCACATCCCTCCAACAAGCAGCTCAGCACGAGGATACTTTCAAGAACCGCTTTCACAGTTTGATTAACAGGTCAACTGGGGGGGGGGATGATACGAGTAAGAGACAAACTGGTCATAAGATTGACATTTAGTATTTGGCGGCCCAGCTCTGGTCTGGGACCTCCCCGCCCCTCCATGAAAAGTTTTCATATATGGAATCCATAAAGACGGAGAGCAGGCAGATATGATGTCATTACAGCATGAACGGAGGAGCTGGGGTAGAGGTGGGTTGTAAAGCAGCTTGCAGCAGCAGCAGCAGCGAACAGATAATGCAGGTGAGTCATCAGCTCATGTGGGCTGGCACTGAGACCACCTGACCTGCTGTGACTGTGACCTTTGACCCAGTACACACACTTTTATATTACATTACAGCTGTTCACTGCTGAGACATTTAAAATAAGATTTTATTACTGAAGAATGTGATGAACAGTTTCAAGTGCACATCTCTGTATGGCTTATGTTTAAGCTCATCCATCAGATTGTGTCCTGCTTAGTTAACACACATTTGTGATCTCACACACACACCCAGTATTTTGGCTTTTTAAAATCTTGTTGCTCGTCAACTCGATAAAGAGTCACTGAGGCTCCGATTAATGTTCGGTTTGTTACACAGTAACAGATAACATCGCCTCCTTTGTCCAAAAGCTCGTCAGCAGAAGGTAATTATGTTTGAGCGAGCCGCAGTGTTTTGGAGCTGAGGTGTTACTTCAACGCTACTTTGGTGGATTTCATCCTGCAGTTCTTCAGCTCCTCTGCAGTAGCACCGCAGCTCAAACTACTTCCTGTTTGCTCATCCTGAGCAACATGTGAAGATCAGCGTTTTTTCCTGCTGCACTTTATCAGCTCGGCACGGATTCAAAGCCAAAAATGTTCTGACCACTCTGATGTTAACGGCAGCATAGAAGCCTCTTTGGTAATTAGCAAAGGGAGCTGCACCCTTAAGCTCATTAATGTGCTGTGTTGTAATGCTACAGGTGAGTGCCAGTCGCCTGGCTTTGTTGTTGACTGACTGTGTTTATTTTATGTCACCACTGTCACGTTCAAACCACCATCAGCAGCTGCAGAAAAACCACAGCTCCACCATGGCAGCAGCAGATTTTCAGGTAAGACCCGAACTTCTCTCCTATGATGTATGGAAGGTTTTATTTGAATTCTGAGCATCCAATTCATATATTTATTTGAGATCATTGTCCTGATTTTACTGTTTAGGAAAACATCTTTTCCTTGAATCTCCAAATGCAGCCACTTGGTCTCCAGCACTGTTTTATTTGCGAGGAGGATGAGGATGAGGAGGATGAGGATGAGGAGGATGAGGATCCTGCTCTGGGCAGATCTGTGCCTGAAGGAGAAGCTGTTCACCTCAATGAGATGAGTTAGATCAAGTTTAAATGGAAAACGGTAATCAGAAATCACACCCCCACCTGAGATGCTAATGTAGTCCAAATGGGCAGGGCTGCTGGAGCAGTTATCCGCGTGCCTGGCTCCTCCTGCACTAACCTGAGCTAAATGCTGGGATGTTGTTAGCTCGTTACTTTACACTAATTAGCAGGTCTCTGTGTTTGTGAGTTGCATCCGTACAGTTCATGTACGCAGCTTTCCAAACACACTTGCTAGCCTTAGCTGATCACACGCTATCCTCCACACGGTCACGTGTGCGTGCCAACATGCTAACACTGAGGCTTCAACACGCGAAGCCTCGACCAATGGGTGACGTCAGCCATCTTTACACACACAGCGCAAACACAAGTGTCCTTAAAGTTTTTGCTCCATTTATACCGCAAACACAACAGTGAGGGTCTGTATCAAAGTCTGTGCACATCCTTCAGACACAGAGCAACATTAGCAATGACAGAAACCATAAAATCATTAATGCAGCTCGTTTCCTTTACTCTCAGTTGTTTTTGTTCCACTCAATCCGGCAGCGTGCGAACACATAACCACCAGTTTCCCCACAGGAACCATTACTTTAATTGCTACGTTCTCCAGAGTCACTGACCTGCACGATGTCTTTGACCAGCGTCTTGTCGGTGCTGATCTTTGCACGCTGCAGCCCGCTGATATTTTCACCGATCCAGGTGATGAGGGTGAACTTGGCTCGTTTGCTCATGGCATCTCCCGTCGTGATCCGCACAAAGCCGAACAGACGAGCGTCGTCTGAGGGGAGACGAGGAAGATATGGATTAAGTCAGAATATACCAATTAAAGGTGCTTTACTGTACACAGTGACCATAATACCTCTGCAGAGCAGTCAGTGAGGACAAAACACAAGCGAAGGACGGACACTTTTAGTAATAAGATCTTAGGATACCTTAGCATAGGGATCCTCAACTCCAGGCCTCGAGGGCCGGTGTCCTGCAGGTTTTAGATGTGTCCCTGATCCAACACACCTGAATCAAATGGCTGAATTACCTCCTCAGTATGCAGTCAAGTTCTCCAGAGTCCTGCTGATGACTTCT